>CAMPDV010002501.1:0-67053 GCA_946699065.1 Loxodes magnus | reverse complement strand
ACCTGTGTCAATGAATATTTCTAGAGAAATTTGAGTATCAGATGTTTCGACTAATCTTGTTAATAGATCCATAAGTTACGTCCTTATTAATTACCAGAGGATATTCAGTTGTTAAAACGTTTAGAGTAAAAGGGGATACTAAATAGCATTACTTTATTTGAAGGTTATTAGACTAAAATCCGTTCGGCATATACTATGTTGTCTAAGTAGCAGACTAGCTTTCTCTATTAGCTAATAAATAATCTCAACCAATATGTTTTCAAGAATAGTTTGGTTAAATAGAGAGAGTTAAAATAGTTAGCTAGATAGTTAAGTTAATAGTTAGGATATCTCAAGTATTAGTAGCTATAGATCAGTAAATAGGGTAATGTTTAATAAGCCACCTAAGAAAGTAGTATTCATCCTAGAGTGGAGTAGTTGGTATCAAAATTAGTTAAGCAAGCTTAAGAAATCTTTTAATAGATCTCCGTAGGTATCGGTTAATGTGTTTGAGGAGAGAGATAGAATGAAAGTTTAAATGGATACATTAAGTCAGGTTAACGATAGTTATCTTACTTAGATTTAGTAGTTGAATTAGCAAGTTTTGAGTATTTAATAGGAGAGAACATAAATAGTAAATGAGCTGGTTGCTACTAAGGATGCTTTGAGAAAGCTTAACTACTTTAGTGGTGATAATGAGAGAAAGATTATGTAGATGGGATAGTAGTTATAGGATCTATAGAGGTAGAAGATGAATATTGAGAGATAGGTTTAGGATCTGTTGAATGAGAATAGGTACTTGCGACATAGCATCATTAGTGTTAATAATAATTATCTGAGGTTAAGTAGTAGAATATGTTGAAATCAGTTACTCCTTAAAAGGTATAAAAAGTTAAGCCATAATAATAATAATAGTAGTAAGCTTCCTAATCTTAATTGACAAAGGTCACGAATAAAGAAATCTAAATATCGATAGTATCTCCGAATAATAAATCTGTGAAGCTTGTGGTTAAGAAAGACACTATTATTGGATAGCTTAGGGACATGATATAAGAATAAACAAATTTATGATGATGGTCATTGGACATATATAAGAATGGCAATGAGTTAGAGAACAACAAAAAGATGCAATCTTATAATATAATGGATGAGGAATAATTATAAATGAGATGGAGTTAATTTTTCAAAATAATATAAGTAGATGGTAAATAATCTAATTAAAGGACGTATGTTACATTTCTAAGCTTTTATTTTTAAAATAGGTAAGTATTTAATATTCTTAACTTATAGAATGTAAGCATTTTAATATTCTTAACTTATAGAAAGTAAGCATTTAATATTCTTAACTTATAGGATGTAAACATTTTAATATTCTTAACTTATAGCTCGTAAGTTATTTCAATATTTCTTAACTTATAGATTGTAAGCATTTAATATTCTTAACTTATAGGATGTAAGCATTTAATATTCTTAACTTATAGAACGTAAAAATTTTAATATTCTTAACTTTTAGCTGGTAAACATTTAATATTCTTAACTTATAGAACGTAAACATTTTAATATTCTTAACTTATAGCTGGTAAGCATTTAATATTCTTAACTTATAGGATGTAAACATTTTAATATTTCTTAACTGTATAGAAAGTAAGTATTTACTGATCAGATGGTAATATACAATTTAACATATGCTTATAAGTTTACTCAAGTAATATATTTTAATCAATATTAGAAAGAGGTATTTAAGAATTAGATATTAATTTTAGGGTGTAATAATTGGAGTAAATATTAGTATGTAAGGTTGCTTTTTACGATTTAATTAAATAGATGGTAAGTTTTAATTAATATAAGTTGGTACAAATGAGTTTAAAGATAATGTTATAGAGTGTATGTTTTGTGAAATAAGGGGGTGAGTTTGTTAATGTGAATTCAGGTTGTAAGAATTTCATGGTTCTAGTGATGAAGAAGTCTGATATTTGATAGTGATAGTGATTAACAATATACTTAATAATAACTCTTATTAATTAAAAAAATTAAATTAATTACTATATATATAAATGTTTATATGTTTATATTTATATATATGTTTTCATAAATATTTTTATTAAAGTGATTTCTTCTTCTATATATATTTATATATATGTATATTTGTATATATATGTCTATATGTTTATGAGTTAATATGTTAATATTGTTTATATGTTTATATGTTTATATGTATATATTTATATATGTAAATATTTTTAGAAGTTTATGAGTTTATATATTTATATATGAAAGATTGGGTATAAGTTTAAATGAAAATATTTTAATAAAATATGTAATGAGAGTGTGTGTGGAAAGTGTTCGGATGGTTAGTTAATAAAAGTTGGTTATAAAGAGTGATAAGAGTGATAGAGTGACGAGAGAATTTAGGATATAGGGAGTATAAAGAGTGTTAAAGGTATTAATTTTTTTTAATGAGTAAAAAGTATTTTTTTTAGATAATAAAAGTTAATTTTTCGTGGATAAGGGTAGGAAGGTAAAAGTAAAGAATTTTATAATTTTGATTTTATTATTATTATTTTATTATTTTAATTTTATAATTTTATTATTTTTAAAGTTATTATATTATTTATTTTAAAGATTTTACGTTTAATAATTTAAGGATGTGTAATAGTTTTATATTTAAATTAATGGTTTTATATAGTATAAAAATTATGAGAATAAAGAATTTGTTTTTTTGCTAAGCGTTTTACACTACAAGAGATTTTTCGGACGGAATAAAAATTTTTAAAATTTTAATGCTAAGGCTTAAAAATATTCTTATAAAGATAAAGTCATTAGAAGTATAAAATTTTTTAGATAAAAAGTATTAGAGAAGTTAGTAATTAAAAAATATTTTTTAAAATTTCTTTCTTATTTTTCTCAGAATTTTCACTTCGGGAAATTTTAAGGATGGACAAAATTTTTAAGGAGATATATATTAAAAAAGAGTAAATATTTTTAGATATATTTTTAATAAGTAAATAATTTTATCTACATAAATTTTTTAATTATATCTCTCTAAATTAAAAAATAAAAATATTTATAAATATAGATTTATTTTATACAATTTTTACTTTTTTAATATAAGAATTTATTGACTTTGTTATTTTTGATATTTATTATAGGTAAGGATTATAAATTTAATAAAAAGACAATTAGAAAATATTTAATTTTTTCATGTATATTTATGAAATTTAGAGATGTTAAAAAACAAATTATGATTAAAAATTTATTTTTCATCATAAAATAAATTAATTATAAATTATTAACAAAGAGATGAGAGAAAATAATATATTAAATAATAAAGAAATTAAAATCTTACAAGTTAGATCTTTTGAATGTCTGTTGATCAACTAATAAAAGACTAAAAGGTTTAATTTTTTTAATTTGAGAAAATAATTTAATTTTTTAATTGAAGATATGAAATTTATTATTTTGATATTCATTAATTCTAAACAAATAATAATATAATAATTTAATATCTACTTATTAAAAAATTTAGATCGTTCGTTTTAAATAATTTTAAATTTATGCTTAGTGAACGATAATACTAGCTCTAAATTTCTAATTAATACAAAGATAATCTGAATAATTTTTTCAAGTCATACAATTTAAATGTTAATTTTAAAATAATTATTCTATAATTTTACTAAAAAGATTACTTTTTTTATTTATAAGATAAAATTTTAAATAAAGTTAATTTTTTAAGTTTGAACTTATTCTGTGTAGATTTAATCTCATAGCATAATAAAAGTTAATTAGTAATTTTAAATTTACATTTTTTAACTAAAAAGTTTTTGAAAATGTTTATTATTATAAATGCTTTATTTGCCAAAAGATTAAATTAAATTAAATTAAAAATAATGTAGTTTGCTTAATAGCTATGAATTTTTTTTTTTATTTGTCAAAAGATGCTTGTAAATTTTTTTAGTCAATGAAGTATTAACTTTTAATGTTTGTGAAAAGTAGTTCTCATCATGTTTCTTTTTCTTAATGAAATTTTAAATAGTTTATAACAGATTTACTGCTAATCAGTTTTTGCAAACAGAGAATACATTGAGTAATGAATATAAATTCGAAAATCATAAACTTCTTACCCTTATAAAGTCAGATCATTTTCAAACAAACTTTCTTCAAAATCTTGGAATACACCGGGTAACTCTCCAAGATTAGAGATATTATCACAATTTAAAATTTTAGTTACTTCATTTTCTTATTACACCTTAAATTAATCATTTATTAATAAATCTTATTTACTTCTCACCTTTTACTTCTTCCTTGTAAGTTTTCTCCGTTTTCAACAATTAAAAGATTTTTGAATTTAGAATCCTGTGAAATATTTATATTTGTAAGTGTAGACTTAAAATTAATTATTCTTATTAAATAAAATTAATTAATGTCATTATTAAAACTAATCTTTATAAAATAATAATATATGTTAATTTTACATCAGAATAAGTCATTTTTATAAGATAAATATATTAGCTAAGAACAAAAAAAGAAAGTTTGAGGTAAAACTACAGAATGAGATAGCATTAAATATAACAAAATAAAAAAAATAAAAAGATGAAATTGTATTATTTAAACTGATTAAAACACATAATTAATAATATTGGAGGCTTAATCATTAAAGAATTGACTCTCATAATATATTAAAGTAAAACAAAAGCATAAAAATAAAATATTATAATAAAAAGAGAAATAAATGAACAATTATAAATAAAAACATCTTTTAAAAGCTTTAATTATATACAACAAAAAATTAAGAAAGATAAATAAAAATAATGATAAGAAAACAAATATAAAAAAGGTTATTTTAATAAATTAATAAAAATTGAATATAAAAAAGCTATAACTTTGATATAATATCATAAATTATAAAAACTCAGAAATAAAATAAAGTAATAAATCTTAATCTAACATTTTATGCCAAATTTTTCAATTTTGTTGATTCTTAATTCTTAGAAATTTTATTTTGTCGTATTTAAAAAAATAAAAAATAAAATTTTATTTCTTAAAAAATATTCATTAAGTAATTTTAGAATTTATAAATTAAAAAAGGGGAATAATTTTTTAACTTAACGAATAATTAAAGAGGTTAGTAATAAATTTGTTTAAGAATAAAATAAAAGATCTTAAATAAGTATTCTATATAAAGAAGAATAAATGTTTTATATTATTTAAAGTAAGTACAAGATATTTAATTAAATCATAAGAAATAATAAAATAACCTTATATTTCATATTAAATATAATTTAAATAAGATTAATTCAGAGATTTATCTTTAATAAATAAATAAATAAATTTGATTATAGAGCGCGTAGCACTCTCGTTGGTGCGCACCTCTTTAAAAAAAATGTTTCATACTGACAAGAATGTTTGTTACTGATAAAATTATCAGATGCTGATAAATCTTGTTCAATACTGATATAATTATTCAGTACTGATAAAAATGTTCAATACTGATATAATTTTAGAATACTCGTAATCTTTAATACTTGCTGGAGGATCCAAGGACATGGCAGGATTGTGTCTCATTGCATCACCAAAGCAGAGGACGACATGTGTCAATTATGGGTACTTAACTTCCCCAACCTCTGATGAAGATGACCTTGCTGTTCACCTTCTAACAACTATGGCGGTTTTAAAAATTATATATAATAAATTAATATATCTAAAACTATAAAATTTATAATTATTTCACTTTAATAAAATTGCTATTAAATGAAGCTTTTTTATTCAGAAACATCACTTTATTTAAGTGTATGTTTAAAAAATATAAAATTTCTTTTCTCATGTTGTTTCTTAAGTCTTCTTGCTTATTATCATCGCTTATAAAATTATATTTTAATTATATCTTTAACTCTATTTAATTTTAATAGATTTTTAAAATATTTAATTTCTTTTTCTTTGTAAAATCTTAATATAATTGAAAATATATTTCTGATATTTGATTAAAAATAAATGGTTAGTTTAAGTAGATTGTGTCTTATATTTGTATTCTTTACAAATTATTATAAGGAAATGTATAAAAAGTAGAGATGATTGAAAATGTGTGTATGTATTTTGGTGCACACATATATTTAGTATATTTATGTGGAAGTATTTAAAGTATAAGAATAAATAGGTAATTTGAAGATTGATATTTTGGTATATTAGTTGTTAAATATAGTTAATGAAATTAGTGATTTAAAATGTTGTATAGTTTTAATATCTGTAGTTAGTAAAATTAGATAGTAATTTGAAATAATGTTGTTAAATATTTAAATGTTTATAATTATTGATTCCAACTAAAATATCTTAAAATTTATAAACTAATAAATAATTATATAAACATTATATTTAAATACATACTTTACTAAGATAGACATTACCAGATTAACCTAATAAATCAGCTTAAATTTTTATTAAATATTAACATAGACTATCATTAATTCAAATATATAGATAATATAACTTAACATAACATTATTTATTTACGTGGCAACACCTTTATTTGGTTTGCCACTAATCAAAAAGTTTAAATTTTAAAATTATCTTAAGTATTATCCTATTTTAAATCTTTTTTCTGATTCATCTTCTTAGGATACATATTTTGCAGGTAATCCATTCACCCTTTTTACTTAAAGGTATCTTGCTTCAATCGAGTTCGATTCAAAATATTCAATATTTTTTCTTTATTGAGCAAATGCAATATCCTTCAAGAGTTCATTTTCCTTTGTACATGTTTTTCTGTATAATAATCCTTCAGGAGTTAAGTATAAATTATTTATGGATTTTCATAACTCAAAGCTTCGAGTTTTTATTTTTATAAGAATTTTCAGTAATATCTTAAATGTGACCACATTTCCTGCAATACCAGCATTACTTTCTATACTTTACTATCGGAATTTTTGCTGGCTGGGTATTCAGTTCCACATCCATGGGATCATTTGTTTTTTTTATATTTTAGAAATAAGCTTTCAGTCTATTCTGTTAATTGATTGAATTTGACTTCCATTTGTTCAATTCTCAGATTGACTGGTTAGGAATTTTCATTTTTTAGTATTGATGTGTTAGACATTAGGTATGCGATTCTTCCTTCAAGCTCTTATACGTTTCTTTAAAGTTTAAAATTCTCCTATTACATAGCTTTGAATTCTTAGAGCATTTTTTGCTAATCGAAAATAAATTGGGATGGATCCTAAGAGACTTTTTACAAGAAATGTTTGCATTTTTTAATAATAGATAGCGTAAATAAAATAAGTTTAGTTTGATTAATGGTTTTTTCAGGTTATAGTAGATAATTAAATAAATAATTATAAAATTGGAATTAAATTTGTAAAAGTGGTGTTTTTTATCTGGAATATAAAGATATTTTGGGTATTGTAAATATAAGTAATGATATTAATGGTATAGTATAATGTTAATCTTGAGAGTATTAGTTATTATATTATGTTATAATAGATTGAATGGTTGGTATTAATGGTTGAAATTAACTTGTTTGATTATATTAGTTTGAGAAATTTTAGAGAAGAACTGTTGATTATTGATTTAAATAATCTGTTTAGATAATACTATCTTTAGTTTAAATATTTGCATATAATGTTTAAGTTTATGAATTTACATATTACTTCTTCTAAAATTACTAATTCCCTTTGTATGTTAGATTGGAAAATAATAGTTTAATAATTTGAATTTGGTGATTTGAATAGAATTGAATTTAGAAAAGTGATATTAATTTGATAATTGATAATGTTTACTAATGTAATTAAAGATGAAAAGATTTGCATTTAAGCTTTGTATCTATAAAGTTATTTTAGTTTTATAGAATATTAAGAATGATACAGTATGAGTTAAGGTTATTATTAGTTATTAGGTAATTTGTTGTATTAGTTGTATTCTATTATTAGTTTTATTTAGAAAGTGATCTGTTTAGTAAAATTTCAATTTTATTAAAGTTTTATCATTATGAATTATTTGCTGCTATCATTTAAGCTTAGCTTTAATTAGCATTGGCTTCAATTTAAATCTCTTAATTAGATTATAGTTCATCTATTGAATTTACTTAATTCTCATAGTTTTGCTATTACATTTCTTAAACTATACTAATTATTTCATGATTTAGCTACTGTAATAAGTGGAGAAGTTAGTTTAAGTAATGAAACTAGTTATTTTGGTAGTTTTTTTGTGATATATATCAGATTTTGAGTGACTAAAAATAATTCTATAATAGTTTATATTTCTAATACATTTTATTTATATAAGTTTTACAATATACTTTTGATATTTCTTAGTTACTTATCAAAGTTTAAATATCTCGTTCATATTTTGCTATATTAATTAGCATTTCATTATTGCTTCTTATCTATTAGTCATATTATCTTATTAAGTAAATCACTTTTCATTAGACTAATTCATTATATTACATTTCTTAAGTCACCAGTTTAATTTTAAGCTAAAGGTAAATAATATTATTATCAGCATTAGTAATATTGCTTTATCACTAATTTCATTATTTTACATTTAATACTATTATTCATTACTATTATTCCAAAATTACTCTTTTATCTTCTTTTTACTACCATCAAAGCATATCTTTATTTACCATTTTAACTATATCTTTAGAATTCAATTTCTACCATTATTTCTTATTTTTACAAACATTTCCTAATCCTTTGTCTATTTTAGGCCATTTATCTTTTTATACCTTCCTTTCATTTTCATAATACGCTCTATCCAGTTTTTGCCAGTACTTTTGCTTATATTTTCTTAGTCATTAACTAAAGAGGTTACTCTATGCCCTTCTCCTTTTTTAATGCTTATTATTAGCATTTCATCACCTATAAAACTAAGAAATTCATGCATTTGTCTTCGTTTAATTGGATGAATTATTAACGAAAGACTAGCGCTGCCTAGTTTAGATGCTCATTCTGCTTCTATGCTATGTGCTAATATATCCATAAAGTAAATGACTTATTTACTGCTTTTGTTTTAATTTTATCCTTGAGCTTTTCTATTTAATTGCTTAATTCCTTTAACTAATCATTAAAACACCACTGACTGTTTTTAAATAAGAACTATGTAAGATTACTTGAGACACCAATAAGGTGGCTTATAAGCACACAGTTGGAAGATTAGATTTATAATTAATAAAAAGTCTAGATTGCAGCATGCTTTTTCTAATACTCTTCTAGTCTTTTGATATATTTATAGTACTGCTTAAAGTTTGTTCATGTACTGCGTATTCTTAATGCTTTTTCTCATTGTCCAGTATCAACTTTAGTATCTTTATATTGCCTATTTAATTCTTCATGCTTCTTCCATTTTAAGTCTTAAAAGATTTAATCGTTACCTTTATTGATGCTTTGGATGTGGTTGAAGTTCCTGAATAGAGTCTTACTTTTTAATTACGATTAATGCCCACGTTGAAGAGAGTTTCTAAAGTAGTTTAAATTGAACGCGTATGAATTAGTTTTCCGGTTTTTGACTACAATTTTTAAGTAGTTACCTTAATAAATTAATTATTAGGTTTATTTATTTAATTTATAGCAACTCCAGATCTTTTGGAGGTTTATTGCATCTGTTTGTGCTTTCCCTATGAATTTCTAGCTTTTTTGAAATTAATTAAAGAAGAGACACATTAAAAAACTAGTTAATTCTATATTTCGTCCATCTTTTTTTATTAAAGAATAGATTTAAACATTACTTTAAGCTACTAATGAGTATGATTTGGATGATTTGGTGTTGAATGACTTAAGAATATAAATATCTCACAACTAGAAAGTAATAGAATTATAGAGTAAAAGAATGTTCTAGCAGTAAAATACTATCTTGTAACAAAATAACTTCAAATTATAAAACTATAAAAATAAGTTAAAGGAATAGTCTAAGAGATTTAATTCCAAAATTTATATCAAAACCATAAATATTCATTACAACCAGTTACAGACTCTTAAACAAAACCATAAGTGCAATTTATCTTTATACCACTAAAAACACTACTATCAAAAACACAAACATAACACTTACAGAAACCATAATCATCTACAAACTAGATTAATACGTAGAAGCCAAATTTATTTACTTACTAAGCTTAACAATAATCATCTTTCATACAATCGGGAGTTAAGTTAGTAAATTATCAATTTATAATAGGAGAGATCTAATTTACCAAATAGATCAAAAGTTTATTGCAGGAAAGAAAATAGCATACATGCTAGTTGAATGAGCTTCAAAGTATGTAAATATAAGTTTAATAAAGTTAGTAGTAAGTCTAGCTATAAATGCTTCTTAAAATATTAAGTTAAAAATTTATTAAAGTACCTAAGAGAAAGCTTCCTAATCTTAACCGACAAAGGTCTTAAATAAAAGAAATCTAAATATCGATATCACCGAATTATAAATATGTGAATCTAGCAGTTAAATAAGATACTACTAAGAGTAACTAAAGAGCATGATATAATAAGTTATACTCATGGTGATTGAAGATGGTTAAGAATAATAATGAGTTAGAATGAAACTAGACGATCTTATAATATGATGGGTAATAGCTGTAATGGAAATGGTTTTAAAAATAATAATAATATGTAGATGGTAAGTTTAAAATAAATAATGTTATTAATGGATGTAGGACACATTTCTAAAGTTTATTTTTAATATAGGTAGGTTTATTTAAAAATATTGTCTTAAAACACAGGAAGTAAGTTGACATTAAAGATTTTTTACACATAGGATGTAAGTTGACATTTAATATTGTATGGACCAATAAAGTAAATATTTAAAATTCTAATAAGTGAGTAATTTAAAATTTGACATATGTTTAAAGTTGGTAAAAGTGATTGTACTTTTTACAATATTAGAGGTAATTTGATTTGAATAATCCAATATATAATGTAATTGGAATTTAATTAATTTTGATGTAAGAAAGTTTATAGAATATCTTCCATTTATAGATTGTAATTTGTTTATGATTATTTTAATTTTAGGTGGGTAACATATTTATTTTTTATTATAATAGAATGCAAGTTAATATCTAAAAAAATAAGGGGGTAAGTTTGTGGATTAATATAAATAAAGGTGGTGTTGATTTACTTTAGTGATAAATAAGGAGGCTAACTATATACTTAATTATGAATCTTATTAATTTAAATCTTTAAAAAATATTAATAATTATTCTTTTTATACGTTTATATTAGTATCAGATATAATGATAGAATGATTATTTGAGTATTCAAAGGTTGGTTATAAGTATATAATAAACAATTATTAGCTTTATTTGTGAGCATTAGAAGTGTTTTTATTGTAGTTTATTTATGTTGTTTTATATATTTAATGAAAATAGCAAATATAATAAAATATATATATTTATTGATAAAATTTAATTTAACTTATGATGCTTGATAAATTTTATCATTTATAATTGTAGACAACCTAGAACCTTAATTATCATTTATTTTCCTCATGCTCTAACTATATTTTTTTAACTCACTACTATACAACTTTCCAAATATCATTTAAATACACCTAATTAACCAAAATTTAATATATCAATTATTATACTTTAAACCTAACAAATCACCTTAAACGCAATCCTCTATTTTTATTCAAGCACAGCGCCAATTCCTAATATCAGTGTGTAGATTCTTTATTGCTAAAGATGGCTATAAAAGTAAGAATTTAAACCTTAAAACTATTAAATAGTATTAATAGAAAAAATATCCAGTTTATAAAGCCTAAGTTTACTTATTTTATAAAATTGAAACACAAAATACAATCAATTATGATTTTAATTAATTATACTATTTTATAAAGCTATTTAAGTTATTTTTTATCTTTAATTAGTTTTATATTTTTAAATCTATTAAATTTAAATAAAAGAGCTTTTTGAAAATTTTATACTTTTTAAATCATTTTTTTATTTAGTTAATTCGTTTAATTTGGTTAATTCGGTTAATTTGGTCAATTTGGTTAATTCAGTAAATTCAGTTGATTTGGTTAATTTGGCTAATTTGTTTATTTAGGTTAATTTGGTTAATTCGGTTAATTTGTTTATTTTTGTTAATTTACTCAATTTGGTTAATTTGGTTAATTTGGTTAATTTGGCTAATTCGTTCAATTCGGCTAATTTGTTTATTTTGGTCACTTTAGTGAATTCAATTAATTTGGTTAGTTCGGTTAATTTGGTTAATTTGGTTAATTCAGTTAATTCGGTTTATTTGGTTAATTTGGTTAATTCGTAAAATCGGTTAATTTGGTTAATTTGGTTAATTCGTAAAATTTGGTTAATTTGGTTAATTTAGTTAATTTGGTTAATTCGTAAAATTTGGTTAATTTGGTTAATTCAGTTAATTCGGTTTATTTGGTTAATTTTGTTAATTCAGTTAATTCGGTTAATTTGGTTAATTTGGTTAATTCGTAAAATTTGGTTGATTTGGTTAATTCAGTTAATTCGGTTTATTTTGTTAATTTGGTTAATTCGTAAAATTCAGTTGATTTGGTTAATTTGGCTAATTTGTTTATTTAGGTTAATTTGGTTAATTCGGTTAATTTGTTTATTTTTGTTAATTTACTCAATTTGGTTAATTTGGTTAATTTGGTTAATTTGGCTAATTCGTTCAATTCGGCTAATTTGTTTATTTTTGGTCACTTAGTGAATTCAATTAATTTGGTTAGTTCGATTAATTTGGTTAATTTGGTTAATTCGGTTAATTTGTTCATTTTGGTTAATTTAGTTGCTTTATTTAATTCGGTTAAATCGGTTAATTCGGTTAATTCGTATAATTTTGTCAATTCAGTTAATTCGGTTAATTTGGTCAATTTGGTTAATTTGGCTAATTTAGCTATTTGGTTAATTAGATATTGATTTTTTTAATTAAATTTTGCATAAAACATTTACAAACATTTTCTTTTTTTTAACTTATCAATTAGCACAAGTTAGGTCTTTATTTAACGGAATAATAAAATTAAAACTGGATAAAGAGATGCAAGTCATAATAACATTTCAAAAATGTAAAGAGTGCTGTGTATTTATATAATTTTTTTTAATTAAAATTTTAAGTAATGCCAAAAAGTTTTCGAATTGATTTATTTCCTGTTATTTTAAGTCTAAATATGAATATGAAGAAGTTAAAATTTTAAAAATATTTGAAAAAAAATAGTTTAAATATATTAAAAATTAGTTTTGGAAAAATATATATTTAAAACTAAAAAAATGTTTATATATTATATGCAAATAAGAGAATAATATTTTAAGGTTTTTTAATTTAATAAAAAAGAGAAAAATTTACTTTTATGTTAGAGTTAAATTTTATTTTTCAATACAAAGTATAAATTGATATGCTTTTTATTATATAATTCGAAAAGTTTTAAAGAGAATGTGCGAATTCTTTTATTTAAATTTTTTAAAGGTTTTAAAATAATTAAAAAATTCTTAATTTTTTGGAAATTAAAAGTGTATAAAAATTATTTTATAGTTGAGAAATCGACAAGTTAAAAAATAAAATTTTTTTAATGTTATGTGTTAGAAAACTTGAAAATCAAAATTTCATTTTTAATTCAAAAGAAATTTTAAAGATTTTGTGAAAATAAAATAAAATTTTAAAACTGAATATAATATGTCTAAGAAAGTTTTTTATATTCACTTTAGTTATTTTTAAACTAAACAAATAATTTTCGCTTTTTGTTCAGCATTTTATACTAAAGAAGATTTTTGTACTGAATTATTTAATTTTATTATTTAGGCTCAAAAAATGATAATAAAAATAAAATAATGATAAAGTTAAAAATTATTAGATAATAAGTATTAGAGGATGTTTAATATTTAAAATAGTTATAAGATTAATTTATTGTTTTTGGTAAGAATTTAGATGAAGAAAAGGTTAGTGTTTTAATAGTAAATATTGGATATAAATTTGAATAATGGATTTGAAATATTGATCCTATTAGTGATTTGATAGAATGTTTAGTTTTTTTAAAATAAGAATTGATGAATTTAGTTATATATTTAATATAGGTAAAGATAATGTAATAAAAAGACAATTAATGATTTGATATGTATATTTATGAATTGAGAATTGCTAAAATTATAACTAAAAATGTATTTTTCTTTGTTAAATAAATTGAATATAAATATTTAACAAATAGATGAGTGAAAAAACATATTAATTAGCAAAAAAGTTAAAATGTTTCAAGTTAGAACTTATGAATATCTGTTGATCCACTAATAAAGACTTGGTTATATTTTTGATTTGTTTAAGGAATTTTTGAATAGAAGATAAATTTAGAATTTGGATATTGATTAATTCTAAATGTGAATATAGTAATTGAATATCTATGATTTAAAAATATAAAGGTTTGATATAATTTGAAGTTTATGCTTTGTGCACAATGATGTGAGCTAAAAAATGTATAATTAAGACATAATTTGAATAATAGTTTTTTAAATGATACAATTGTTAATTATAAATTATATTTTATAATGTTACTAATAAATTACTCTTTTTAATTTATAAAACTAAATTTTTTAATATCCTTAATTTTTAATAAATTTGAACTAGATTAAATCTATTAACATAATGAAAGGTACTTATTTTAAATTTAGATTTTTGAACTAAAATTAGAAGAAAAATAATAATTTAGTAAAAAAATTAAATTGATTTAGTAAAATCATTAATTTAATATTTATTGTCTATAAATCAAAATATACACCATGCTAAAATCAATAACATTTTCAATACTAGAAATCAACAAACCTCAACAAGTAGAACACCAGAAAGATCCAATTATTAATTATCAGATATAAGGCATAATTACAAAAATTACCATCATCAAAAATTGTGATACAACTATTTTTAAATGTGATTATATTTCTAATCTAAGAGAGTTCTCTGATTGGATCCAAGATTTTGAAGGGTAAATGTTGAAGATTATCTGGTTTTAGTAATGGTTATATATTAAAATTTTCTAATTTATATTTATTACTTAATGTATTCTCTGTTTGCAGCAATTAGCAGAATTTACATATAATGACCATTAAAAATACATGCAGAAAAAAGAGTAGGAAGAGAATTAGTTTTCTGGAATATTAAAAGTTAATAGTTAAATGATTAAAAATATTAGCAAAGATCTTTTGATAAAGAAAGTATTTATGATAATTAAAGTTTTCAAAAATCCCTTTTTTAATAAAATGATATTTTAATTATATTTTTATTGCTTAAGATTAATATAAAAATTAATTCTTTTTAATAATTATTATATAGTAATAGATATATAAAATAAGATAGTAACTTTAATATTTTATTATTCTTTTTCTTTAATTCTGCTAATTCTACTCATCTAAGCTAACCATTCATTTTCTAAAAATCATCATCAAACTCATTACCTTAAATGTCAATCTTCCAACCCAGATATCGATACATCAAAGTCCCCTGCTTCTTCCATGTAACCACAATATTTCTCTCACTTGCGCATCTTATTATTTCTAGAAAATTTGAGCATCAAATGTTTAGACTAATCTTGCTAATTGATCCATAAGACACATACTTTTAATTTACAGAAAGATGAATAATTACTTAAACCTTTAGAGCAAAAGGGGATACAAAGTACCATTACTTTATTTTAAGCTTATTAGACTAAAATCCCTTCAGCATAGACGTTATTGTTTAAGTAGCAAGGAAATCTTATTTTTTACCTAATAAATAATCTCAACCAATATGTTTTCAAGAATAGAGAGAGTTAAATAGAGAGAGTTAAAATACTTGGCTAGATAGTTAAGTTAATAGTCAAGTATTAGTAGCTATAGATCAGTAAATAAGGTAAGAAATAAATTAATATAATAGAAATAACGATTACATATTAAAACTCAAAAAGATATATTTAAAAGAAAAAAACTAGTACACCAAAATGTAAAAAGAACAACAACAGCAAAATACTAATTATTAATCAATATTCCTAAATGCTAATAATCAAGAAATGCCCAATTAACCCAAAAATATTTTAAACCCAAAAAAAGGAACAAAAATTAACCTGACGAAAATGTAATAAGAAGACTTCATTCAAAATTGGGAGAAAAATGTATTTAATAAATAATAAAATCTTTCTCTAAACTAAAATAACAAAATTAATAAAGAAATTGACAAAATCTATGGAACAAATATTAAAGAAAGATTTAAAAAAAATAAAAAATGAGAAAATATTCTATACTAGTAAGTATGAGATGTAATAAGATTTTTACCTAACAATAAGGCTCAAGGATTTGATTCAATATCAAATGAACTAATAAAAAACGCATCATACGAACTATGATAAATACTATGCAAATTTTTCTAAATTGTTAGAAGCAATAAAAAACTAACTAAAAATATGAACAAAGTTAAAGTAATAATGCTTCACAAAAAAGGAAACAAATAAAATGAAAAAATTACAGACCGATAGCACTCATAAACGTAATTTAAAAAATATTTGATAAATTAGTAACTAACCAATTATACTAAGAAATATAATATTAAAATATATTAAACAAAGATTAAAAAGGATTTATAAAAAAGATGCAAACTGCTAATAATATATGATAATTAAAACAAATCATAGAAAACTATAAAAATAAAAAGAAAAAAGAAAATTATAATGAAGACTTATTAATCACGTTAATTGATGTAGAAAAAATGTTCGACACAATAAATCGCAGATTTTTATTTGACCAGATGAAAAGATTAAACATTTCGTAAAATATAATTAATATAATAAAAGATACATATTAAAAAGTATAAATTAACTTCTATCTTGATGAAGAAATAACTAGAAAAATTCACTAAGTAAATGGAGTCTTACAAGGCAGCTAGAGTGGACCAATATTAGCAATAATATACTATGATATAGTATTAAGGTATTTAGAAAAATATGAAAAACTAGGGCATAAAATTCAAAAAATTTATCATGCTAAACTTGCTTGAGCAGATGATTTAATACTAATATCGAATAATCAAAAAATATGTAAATCTTACTAAACGAAACTGAAAACATTTTTAAATTAAAAAGACTTAATATTAACACGGAGAAATGCGAATTTATATAAATACTCAAGAATAGGAACACAACGAACAAAGAGATTGAACTTTTTCTATTAGGAAAAAAAATTTAATAGAAATAACAAATTTAATACCTAGGATATCAAATAAACTAACTTAATGAAGAAAAGGTTCAGATTGAGTACCTCTTCAAGAAATTTTAATAATCGATATTTATATTCTAATCCTAATTCTTTAAAAACTATAACAAAACATAGCCAATTAACTTTAAGAACTTATTCAGATTATTTATAATGCCAAAATTAGAATACTGCTCGGAATTAATCCCATATAGTATTCAATTAGGAATAACAAAATGAAAAAATAAAATCTAAATAGCACAAAGATAAATCCTAAGAAAATACTTGAAAATTCCACAAGCATCATTTAAAGAAATATAGTATATAGATTTCAAATGATGTAAATTTGAAGATTCAACAGCATAAAGATTTTTAAAATTCTACAAAAAGTTATAAGATTAATTCAGAAATTATCAAGAAAAAGAAAAAAGTAGATAAGATACAAAATTCTAATAACTTTTCAAACAGAGTTAAAAATAGAACTCAAAATATAAAAAAAGCATTAAAAAAATTGAAAAATACTATGAAATAAACAATGAATAAATAAAAGATCTTAACATAAATAATTATACTAAAGAAATCTAAAAAAAATACAAAAAAAAGTTTTCAAGGAAACAATATAGAGAATATAAAATATGAAAACAGCCGAAATAATTTATAGACAATATAAAAATGAGACTAAATTTTAAAAAATTACTTATATAACAGCAAACAAAGAATTAATAAAAGAATAAAAATTAATTTATAGACTAAGAATGCAATTAATATTTTTTAGAGCCGATCTCTCAGAAAGACATATTGATTAAGAGTAGATACTATGCATTTGTTAGCAATAAGAAAAATTTGAACACGTCTTTGATTGCTAGTATTACAGATAAATTATATAAGAAAACAGTCTTCAGATACAAGAAACATTATAAAACTTACACATAAACATAAATCTGAAAAGAAGGAAATAATAAATATACAATAAACAATGAAATTAATAAAAAATAGAGAAAAATTTAAAAGAAATGCTAGAATATAATCAAATATTAATAAATTAAGAAACAAAAAAGAATAAATAAATCCTAGAAGATATTGATCTTAAGATTAAAAAAACATGGTCTAGCATAAAACAAAAACAGTAACAAATAACTTGATTTTAAGAATGATTGAGGAAAAAATAAATCCATTAGTAATATTTGAATAAAGAAGACTTAAAATAATTATTTTTAGAATGAACAAAGATACAAGAAGAGGAGAAACTAAACTAAAAAAATCAAATCAAAACAATAATGAAGACCTAAGAGTTTCAGAATGAGAGCGATATTATAAAAATTATTTTATTAAGCTGAAAGGCGAACATTATTTAATTTAATTTAATTGGCTATATTACATCATGTGATAATGATCAAGTGGATTAGAATGTTTGATATCCTATCTGTATCAGTCAAATCTTTTTCTTGCTGGCATAGTTATATAGATCCTGGCTCTTATTATTTTACATGTTATCCTCATTATCATTCATCATTTAACTTTGTCTCTATCTTCATTCACTCAAATCTCTTTAATACTTTTAAAGTACTCATATCGTTAAAATACTTAAAGCTATACCAGCTAATTTCTATATATCTTTACAAAACATTAGACTAAAAGTAAGTAGGTTAACATCTATAAATAAACTTCACTCTTTATTATTTTCATAGTTACTTAATTAGACTTATTAAAAATAGTACAAAACCTTATCTTACTAAGTGAGTATATTTTACGATAATGATATATTAATAAAAAATATACTAGAGATGTTTGAATATGGGACTTGTTACTTTTTTGTTCTTCTTTCTCATATTACTTAAGCTATAGTTGTTTTCTATCTTTCACACTTCTACTTAAAATTTTTCTTCGTTTAATTTTTTCTGAACTTATTTTTTATTTTTATATCTTAGTTATGGCGAAGGAGATTTAGCTCTTTACTTCTTACTTTTTATCCTACTTAATTTTTGGATTTCCTTCATAAATCATTCATGAGATTAGATAGGATAAAATAAATTATCATGACGTCATTTTCACTTGCTTAACTGCTAAAAAAGTTGCCGATAAGGACAGAATCGAGTCTGTTCGGATAATTATCTTCTTTATATTTATTTATTCTCCTATTTCATCTTAAAGAAGCAAAGTTATCATTCCTTTTAAAGAACTTAAAAAATAAGATAGTTTACTTATAAACTGTCTAACCTCAAAGCTTTCTACAAGATACTTGGAAATTTAAACACTCGTTTTGTTTTAATGTTATTTTTTAATTTATTTTACTCAAAGAGAGTACAGAAGAAACCTACTGAGACTAAACAACTTTCAATCTTTTTCATGCGGGAATTAATTATTCTCTTCGAACTAAAACTCACTTTCTGACATTTTAAAATGATTAGTCAAAATCTATAAGCTATGACCTTTTTTCGTTTAGATGATTACATTCTTTTTATTTTTCTGATATTAGAATTGTTAGCTTTTTAGGATTTCGATTAAACTATGAATCTAATCATCTTCGGACATATCTGATTCATTTTTTATCACAAAATTAAAGAAAAAAAGTTGCATATCTTAAATTTTTAATCAATTATGATTCTTTAAGATAACAATCAATAACTCAAAAGAAATAAGTAAATTTAAGATAAAGCTTCGCTAATTAAAATTCTTATCCTGCTTTATCTTATCATTTCAAAATTACTTGAAATAAGTTGTTCCTTATCTTATAACGTTTATTTGTAATCCAAATTACTGCAATTTTCTTTTAAATACTCATTTTTTCAATCTTATTTTCTTTAATATTAGGAATGCATACTTAAGATCTTTTAATTTCAAGCCTTGATTTGCAAACTCAAGTTGCTTCAATTATTTTTCTTTTTCATTCTTAAGTTTCAGAATCTCAGCAATGAGGCTTTAACTCTCCTACTACAAATCTTAAAACTGCTAGTCAGATATTAACACTTTGGTTTTATCCTCTTTAAGCTGGTTTATTTAGTTCTCTTATTCTATAATCAGCCCTTTCTTTTTATTTAACTCTGCTTATAGTTATTAAATAAAGGATTCAAGCTCTTAGGATTTTAGAGCACTATCATGATAATAGTTTAGGAGCATCTAATTGCTCTCCAGAATTTTTTCGTTAGCCTCATCTAACTCTTTTTACAGTCTCTAGTTCTTCTCCTTATATTCGACTTGCTGCTCCTGAATTAAGCATATTCTTGCATTAAGCTTTAATAGTTATTTTTATAGGTTTAGTGGTCTTACTTCTATATATCAAGGCTAAATTAAACTTACATATTCACTCTATTAGCTTTTCCTGTTCGTGTTGGTAGTTTTGCTAGTTCTCCTTTTTTTCATTCATCTGCTCTATTAAATCCATATACTACTAGTTCTGGTTATAAAGCTCCTAGTAATCCTAAGTCTGCTTGTCTAACTTAGTCTCTATGAATTCAATCTCCTAATCCTTTCTCTAGCATTGCTAACAGATCATAGGTGCTTATCTATACTCAGCTCCTTAGGTAGATACAAATTCACTTTTCCCTTAGAAAGGTATTTTAGCTCTGACTAGTCTGGCTAGGAGTATACTTATCAACTCTGAGTCTGTAATTTCTGATTTTTACTCACAAACCTGACACAAAAAGTCCAACTCCTAGAGTTTCTACTAACTCTACCTACTCTTTACATAAACCTCCAATAAACAGTCCTTACAATACCCATGCTTACATATCAAAACTAAGCTTCATATACAGTCTTACTCCTACAATAGCAGCACACTCCTTAAATTTAAGCTTAATTAGTTTACATTTTTAAGGATATAAAAATAAGGTGTAAATTTATAGTGTACCTTTATTAAAGAAACTAAGCTTGTTAGATTAGAAATAAATTGAATTCCAATATAAATCTGGGAATTTTCTAGTCTTAAGGTTTGAAAGCTGGATGTAAGATGGTTTGATACCCTTAAAGGAGCTTTTAGATGGTATATGAAGTATGTGGAGTTTAGCTGGTGTTTGGCTTTCTCTTTAAGATGTGCTTTGTCCTTTTTTACCTCACCTTAGGGGTTTATTTTATCAAGGTTAATATATTTAAACTTAAGGTGGAAGAAGTTTGAATGGTTTAAGTATAAAGCTAAGATTTTATGCTTTAACTGAAGAGAAGTAGATGAAGATAGAGTCATTCTAGAGATTTGCTGATGCTCATACTCCTTAAAAGGTTTAGCTTATAGCTCCATTAGCTTGTTTACTATTAAATAAGAATGATGTGCTTAAGAAGGGCTAAAAGAGAAGACTCTTGAGCTATCCTTCTTTTATTTACTCCTAAGATGTTTAGAATATTAACTAGAACTTAGCTTTAAGCTTTGTTGTATTGTAGCTTGTAAAAATTCTAGCTTTACAATATTTTCGCTTTTATATCTAGCAATGAAAGCTACTGCCTGGGATATTTTTCTAGATATTATCCCAGTCTCTTTATAACTCTCTTGAACCTTTAAGATGATCGTATAAGCTTCCTTAATCTTTCATTAAAATCGATATTTTGATATGAGAGTTACTCCAGTTTTTCCAATGCAACTCCTACTTTTGGCTTCTTTTTACTAGCTTAGTATCCTTGATCTCCTTACTAAATCTTCATACCATTAAGCATCAAATCTAAGCATCTTGCATTCCTTTATCTTTAGCTCTTTAACAATTTTCTTGCCTAGTTTTTTAGCCTAGGATTATGAGTTTACCTCAAAGAGTCCTATTGGGATCTATTTTCCTCTCCTTTCCTTATCTCCCCTAACTCTACTTTATTGTCTTGCTAGTCCTGAAAAAGTTAGCTAAGAAGAAAGACAAGAAATAACAATTTAAGCAGCTTTTAGCAAAGCCTGATAAACCTTTTTTAAAGTGAGTTCATAGTGTTTGGTTTTTAATACCTGGATTTGGAACGAAACGGTATGACATAAAATAAAGTTTCTGATATCAAGTCTCATTCTTGGTGCTTTCCTCATAGGATGGTTTAGGCCAAGCCTATTAAAAGTTTAAACTGAAGCCATAATTATTCACTTTAATTCACTTAAGCTAACAGGTTAGCTTTTACTACCTGTTATTTAGGTTGCTCTTACATACTGATAATAGATACTTAAACCAATTTTAAAAGCTTGAAGATAAATAGACTTATAGAAATAAGGATAATCAATAATTTAAGTTCAAGTATAGATTTCATTTTCACTATTGGCTATTTTTCAATGAGTCTAAGTTGATTCTTTCATTATAGTCTTCTACATCCATAGATCTAAATTAAAGTATATTTATCATTTTTTTTCTTCATCTTGAGGGTTCTAAACTTCCTTTTTAGAATGAGGATTTTTAGGTGAAGAACTAGAGTAAGAAGGAATGATTACTTCTTCTTAGTTTTGCATACAGGTTTATGCGTCTTCAGACTGATTTAAAATTTCCTGTTTAGTCTCCGGGTTTTCCTTTTCAATGGTCTGTCCCTCTATCTGCTTTATCCTTTATGTGTCCACCATTATTGATATGAATACTATCCAAATATTGACCTTTAATTTTCTGATGCAAATAAGATTCATTAGCATCACGTTGGGTAGTAATTTATGTTTGCTATAGTGTGTCTTTATTCAAGTAGGAAGTGTTATCTTCAACCATAACATCGATCTAGAAGTTACTTATCAGGTTAGCTATGTCACTCTTTTTCTCCTTCTAACCCTCATTCATCTACTTACCATCTTAATATGAATGCACTGCTTATGACACTTAGGATTTGCTTTATTCACTTGTAGATCTAAAAATCTTATTGGAGCATAATATCATAATAAAAAAGACCAGAATTGGATCAAATAGGAGATAATAGAAAAAGTAGCTGAAAAAGAGACAAGGTATTCAAGGAAGAGTTTCTGCTGTGTTAAAAGCAGCGCAAACGCAAGAAATGACAATTAAGCATGAAACGCAGTAGATGAAAATAAGGACTTACTAGATTTTCTAACACTAGATTAGGATCTTTATGCATATCTACTTTCATACAGACATTCCTAAACCTACTAAAACCGCAACTCCAAAATCTTAACCTTTAAATTACCCTAATCTTGTCTATTAAGTAGCAGTTATAAGATTTATCAGTAAGCATCAGATGGTAATAGTAAAGTCTATATACAAAAATGAAGTTTTTCTTAGAGCTTGGGATTGAATCCTTACTCAAGGGCTTATTATGGAAGCATAAGATGCTCATTGGGAAAGTTTTGGTAGATTTATAGAACTAAAATCTAAAGCTTGATCTAAATTTTCTTTTGTCTTTTGACACTACAATCAGAATTATAAGCATCTAAGTTGAAAAAATATGAAACATAAGATTACTAATAAGTAAGCAGGAACTGGATGCTTATAGCTTGATTAATTTTCATGCTTTCTTTTTTATCTAAATCAAGGCCTAAGTTTGATTCTTCTTCATTTTACATTTCTTCACTTTCTTCTTCCTAAGCTTATTCCTCTTAATCTTGCTCTTCTCCACTCTCTTCCTCCTATTGTTCCTATTGCTCCTCTTGCTCCTCATTTTCTTATTCTTCTACCTCTTATACAATTGAAGCGAGTCTAATAAGTCCTGACTAGCTACATTTACACCTGTAATAGTTAGTTAGTTGGGCTTTTTCAATATAGCATGAAGTTCCATTATCTCACTTATATTCGTTGATATCTCCCATTTGGCATACTACGTTTGAAGATGTCTAAGTTTGGGTATAGTTCAGAACATACTCAACTTAGATGTTCACTTTCTTCAGACTATCCTTCTTGATATAGAATCCTTCTTACGTCTTTTCAGATATTTAGTATACTTCAAGACTTAAATAATTGATATAGCTCAAATCATCCATCTCACATGGATTGTTTCTTCAAATAGTAAAGATTACAACAAAGCTTCCTTAGAGATCATTAGAGTAGCTTAGTACTTAGGCAGAGAAATTCCAATACTATCATTACTTCTCCTTTAGAGTTTCAACAGTTTAGATCATAAAAAAGAAAAGACTCTAGTCTCATAGCTCTATTTCTTAAGTAGGGATTTCCTTCTCCTTTGTATAGGATAGAAGAATTACTTGCAAGATTTATCAAATTTAGACTTTAGAAGTTTGATAGGTTAAAGTATGATCGTTTGTATAGTTAAAGGTACTTCTTCTAGTTATTAGACTAGCTTATACTTCTTGTTCGATGTTAAGCTTTATATAGTAGAACTGTTTAATGATCTGCATAAGCTAAGACATCTAATTTTAGGATATCTGGTACTTTGTTTACTAGTTAAGACATTGATAGATGCTGTCTATATAGTTCTGCAGGTTTTCAGATGTTACGTTTAGTCTTACTTCATAGTAGCTTGAAACTGCTATTGTTATCTATTCTTGGTTCTCTATTTTTTAGGATAGATATCATAAGAACTGTTTCATATCTAGAGGAGAAAGATTAGGAGCACTGGTACTTATTTCAATAGCTAAGTCATGCATAAAATTCTAAGCTTCTACATCTGAGGCGAATTATCTAGTTTATAGGGTTTAGATTTCCTGTGATATGGATTATAATGTCCTTTCTACTTAGATAGTGGAAAACATTTTAGTAGATGCGTTAAACTAGTTATAGATGGTAACTCCTACTACTAATGAACTGTTATAATCTACTTAAGGTAACTTAAAGCTTTTGATGTAATATTCCTCTATCTAATTTAAAGGAAACTCTTGATTGAACGATCCTATGTAAAAGAACTGGTATCTTAAGGGATAATCTTCATCTAAATCAGTAGCATCATCACATTTAGAGTAAATAGGCTATCTCACCCTTTTCCTTTTTGAGAGCTCACTATAAAATTTTCAGCTTGAGGAGCTCTGTTAACATAGATTACTTTTTGGCTAGTATACTTAGTCACTCCTTATACTTCAAAAGTGAATGTATAGTAGTTCCCTTACTCCAGTTATTAAGCATTTATTTATATAAACAATTTAGTGGCAATGAAGGTAGCAGATTATCAAATGCTACCAGGACTTTGGTATCAAGAAACTGTCTAGATATCTACACTTGAATTAGAAGCAACTCCATACAGTATAAAGACATTAGCTGGATTTACTATGTTATTTCATTATTCTGTATCACTATAGATACTGGAGATACCTTATTACTGGTTATATTTAAGTACACTTTATCAGAGGCTTATTTTCGGTTGTTGAAATAAACACTTACATCAAGTTCTAAGAATGTTCATACTGGAAACTACTATCCTTTTAAGGTAATGGAAGATATAAATAGATGACACTTTTCTTCTATTTCTTTTTTGATTGCCTCAGTATATGAAGTTCAGTTTTAGTCTAAAACTTAGCAACTTCATTCATATCTCAATTTTTCACTCAAACTATCAATCACTATGGTATTCAATGTGCAGTTATCTTACTAAGTCATCTCTCTATACTCATCACCAGAGATATAAACCTTCATCGTCTTAGTTAAACTAACAAGCATAAGAAGATTTAAAATCTTCATTTTACCAGAAATTTGAAATAAGAAAATTACAAATTAGACCTTCATAATCCTATTTCAGTCTCTTACCTTGAAATATTAAGTCTAAAATTATTTGACTCGATGTCTTTTTAATGAGTTAGAGATTCTATTAATGAGTAATATTTTTCCCCTTTAAAGCTTTTAGGTAGATCATTAAGAGAAAGGCCAGTATTATTAAAGCCTACTAATCTTACCTCTGAGATATATTTTTGTAATGTCTTTTGATATCGTTTAAACTCATGGATCAGTTAGGGTATATAAAGTTATCTTTACTAGATAAGAAAAAACTTATGGGATATAAGCTTATATCCAATGTAGCTTTAGACAAGTTAGGCTACTGATGGAAAAATCCAATGAACTTATTTATCAAATTTAAAAGAACAAAAGCAAATACCTTTTAGCATAAAAAAGAGTACAAATTAGGATTTAAAAATACAAGCTTTCTATTCAAATTTCCATTTCATTACCACAATTAATAACAATAGATAAGACAAAAAAAATCCAACAAGCCTTAGTTAAATATCAATACTCTTAATATAATGAAAGTCATTGATAAATAGGAATTAACTAATTAACTTAGCATTGCATTTATCATTTAAACGAAAAAGAAATCACTAAAGTATACCATTTTTAGATCTGTTTCAGCTGTAAAAATTACTAAAATAAGATTATTAGACTAGATAAACTTTTGTCTTAGCTTCTAGTTATAGATATAATAAAATAAGCAGTTTAATAATTATTTTAATTCTGCTTTATAAAATTTGAGTCTTTGGACAATGACTGGAATCTCATATATTTCTCATCTTATCAATACAAATTATCCTTGTTATACTGGCTCTATTTAAGTTAGAAATGACTACTCTAATTTTAAATAATTACTAAGGAGATTGAATTAAAGTCTCTCTTTAGTGCTAAAATAATAATCTTAATAGGTTTTTTAATAACTATCTGATTAAATAGTTTGAAATATGCTTCAAATATTAAATAGAGATATGAATAAAGAAAGCATATCTATTTATAC
This sequence comes from Loxodes magnus, assembly GCA_946699065.1. Classification (NCBI taxonomy): domain Eukaryota; phylum Ciliophora; class Karyorelictea; order Loxodida; family Loxodidae; genus Loxodes; species Loxodes magnus. Next base: position 40,379 of record CAMPDV010002501.1, on the reverse strand, counting down.
TTTTAGTTATAGTTATATAATCTCAAACTTATTTAATAACTAAAGCTATTAATTCACTAATCCCTTCATAGTTAACTATAATCCTTTTATTTATAATACTGACTAACTTTCTTTTTATGCTTTAGAGTATAAAATGCAGGAGTAATATAGCTTCTTATTCATTAAATTGGAAAATAAAGGATTATTTATTAGTATTAATAGATGTAAATTGTCTATCTAACTTGTTAGCCTAAGAGTAACTTAGAGCTTCATTCTTTAATACTCTTCTCTATTTTTAGTCTAACTTAAGCAAGTCTAAAAAGGCTTACTTCACTTCTTGAAGCATTAATTTTTACTTGATATTGAAATAAGCTTTGTATAGTTATCGCATTTTCTACTCTTCTTCATTTGGTTTATTTTATTCATTTACTTAGACTAAATGTATCTTGCTTCACTCTACAACTAAGCCTCTTAATCTCAAGTCCTGTCTTTGTAAAATATCAAAAACTTCTAAAATACCTTCAGTATTACTAACTCTCAGCAAATCTTCTTTATTTTACATCCATGAACTAACTAACTCCTTTCTTGAACTACCAGTTTTCAGACTTTTTTCCCTTTCAGCCTAATTTATAATTATTAAGCTTTTATACCTTATCATTTCTTCTTTAATACTCTAATATTTGAGCACTTTCTGTTCATTTTTAGGAATTTGCTGATGCTTTTGCTTTTGAACTTAGTTCAGAAACTTGAATATTTCTAGCTAAATCTAAGAAATTAAGTAGCTGATGTAGCTATATCAATTAGACTGCGTTTATTGATAAGTTTTTATTTAGCTTTTTGATATTCACGCATTTCTTGCTCCATCAAAAGCTTAAATTAAAAGAGTAAGGCATTCACTTATATCTCATAACTGTAGCTTTATTGTCATGCTGATGTATACCAACAACAGACTATTAGAAGGATTTTCCCATTTAAATTCTTTCTTACACATTACCTGAACTGGAAAAAATATCTTAGCCTAACCTCTTAATTGCTATTTACACTATCAATTCTAGAATAATCTAACACTCTTTTCCATACCAAAGCTATATAATTTTTCCTTTAACTAAAAAGATTATACCCTTTACCCTGTAATCAACAAAGAATGAAAAATGAATGAAGTAATAAGCAAGCTAAAAGGATTAAAACCTTAAACTAGTAAAGTATTAGACATAAATAAGTGTATTTAATGCTTAGATTATTAAACTTAACTTTATTTTACTTTCTAGTTAGCCAATTAATAATACCTAATTTAATAAATTCAATGCCTTCTACCAAGCTAATTAGTAAATTATTGCCTGTCCTAAACAGTTTAGTCGCTTTAATGATGTTTGCAGCAAAAAATAACAGAAGAGCTTTGATGGGAAAATTTTAGTTTCAAGAAAGTGCTGAAGAATCATAGATTTAATTCCAAGCCTTCGATAAGAAATCCAACAAGACTTATAGTTCTTTCTAAGAGATATAGCAAAGCTACAATATTTTCCATTATTGCTATTACTGGATTAAAATCTAGAACTAGAGAAACATGATCACAAGATTCGCTGTTAACCACTTCACTGATTTGACTAACGAAGAATTCTGAAAGTATTGCTTAGGATACAAGGATACTTAAACAGGGCATAGAAATACATATATGAATATATATAAAATGTTGCTGATTCTCTTGATTGGGAATTGAAGGGAGCTTTAAAATCTGTCAAAGATTAAAACCAATTCAAAAGCTGCTGTAATTTCAGTGCTGTAGGAGTTGGGAAGGAGCTTACTTCCAAAAGACTGGACAATTGGTATCCTTCTCTGAATAAGAACTAATTGACTGTTCTTATTCATTTTGCAACCAAGGATGCAATGGTGGATGGATGGACTCTACCTTCCAATATTGGCAATAGAATAGTGAAGAGATTGAATCAGATTATCTCTACACTGGTCTAGAGGAAAGCTACAAATATGATTCATCCAAGACTATTATCGGAATAGCATACTTTGTAGAAGTTCTCTCTAATGAAGCTGCTTTGAAAAATGCAGTAAATGGACATATTGTCTCAGTTGCAGTTGATATTTCAAATAGATCTTACTATTCTTGAGACTTTTATAATGGATAATGATTATCTTAACCATGTTGTAAATCTTGTTAGTTATGGTACTGAAATGGACAAGACTACTTGAGAATCAATAATTTGTGGGGTACATAATGAGAAGAGAAAGGATATAATAAATGGAAGAGAACCGATTCAAGCGCTTTAGTTGGACAATGTCGAGTTGCCTCAACTGATGAAGCCAACGAGTATGTAGAATAAATTGTTGTTTTTTTCAATTAAATAATAATAAATAAAGTGGTAAGCCAACTTAGGTATAGCCACTTAATTAAATTACTATATCTCTTCAATTTCTTCGTTTTAGACATAGCTAACATAATACTTTACATTCTGTATCGCGATAATTTTTTTCGAAGTTATATCTCTAATATTTCATCAGCAAGTTTTATTTATCTATAAATATCAAATAATAAATTTACCATTTAATGTCTTTATTATTAGGTTTTTACTAAGATTAAACATTCTTTCTAGTCTCTTGTTTAGTTTCTATTTAAAGAGTTCTAATTTGCATATGCACAATATCATTGAATTTGAGCTTGATATATGTTGATTATATAGCATTATTATGGATAAGAAGGTAGTTTAACTTTATAGATTTGCTTTCAGCTTATTTTTAGTTGACTTTTTATATTTACTTGAACTTCTTCTCGCTTTTGATGTTCTAATTCACTCTTTTTATATAATCGAAAGTCTTAGCATCATCAATAAAATTTTAAATTGGTTTAGTTTCAGCACTAGAATTGATTCTTTAAGACTAAATAGCAAACTTTAAGCTTATAAAGTAAAGGCTTAACTTTCTTCCTGTCTTCAGAGATTGAGTTTGTCATAATTCTCTTAGAGCCTTTAAAGGAAGCATTTATCACATCCAGTCTATTCTTCTAAAAGGTCTAAATAAAGCTAATTTTTATTGCTAATCTTAACTATATTTCTTAGTCTAAAAGCTGTTATCATGTAACTCTATTCTAAGGCAACATTTCATATGATAGATTGGTCTCTTAAGGAAGGATAGCGAAGAGACAGTAAAAGGTAGTAATTAGATGGGAATAAGTTAGTAAGGGATTTTGAAGTAAAGGGTAGATAGGAATAGAATAAAGGTAGGTGGGTAACTTAATAGTATCTAAAGTAGAGAAATAGATAGTAAGTAGATATAGGTAAGAGTATAAAGTAGAGATGTATATAGTAGTTAATTAAGAAGAATAGAAGTAACTGATTTAGTAATAGTTAAATATAAAGTATTAGTGTCTTTATAACTATACTTTACTTTAGAATTTACTCTACAATTCTCTTTAGAATTATCTAATTACAATGTAAATACCTTATTTCAACCACACTACCTTTTACTATATAAAATGGGAGCTTTTTGTGTTAATAACAAAAACCTAACCAGCTAGAAGCAATAAACCTAGATATATCGAACTGAACATCAGTAAAACTAAGCTACGTCTTTATCTCAACCTTAGAAGGATAAAGGATTAGGACAAAACGAAGAAGCAAAGCTTCAAAAGAATTTTTAAGTAGAACATCAAAGAACAGAATTGAAGCATGATATAAACTAAGATTTCAATCAGTAACTAAATACACTGGGAAACTAAGAAGATACGATTGGGATAAATAAAATTGAGCTTTAAGTATAAAAGTAATAAGTGAAAGAGAGCTAAATATAAAAAGTTTGGAAGAATCAAAATATTATAAATTACACTATTAAGTTCTTAGAAAATAAAGACATTGCTATTCTGCAATAAGTCAATAGCTATTTCAACTAATATAGGTACTTATATAGGTCTCTAGAAATTGGTAGTAATTAAGAAGATAAGCAAATTACCAAAAGCTAAGTTAAATGAACATTAAAGTAAGTATCTAAATCGGATGTAGAGACTTTAGCAATATAAATCTATTAATTTCCTGAAAGATTGAAAAATTAGATTTCTGATATATTGTTAGTTAGCATCTAATAAAGACTGAAATGCTTAAGAAACAATTAATAACTATAAATTAAAGATTTGAATTTAAGAGAGATAAACTTAAATAATAGCTTATGCTTTATTATTTCTCATTTTAGCTAGCTAAGATACCTAAGAATCGACGGAAATTTAAATGATTAATCTTTATGGTTTTTACAATAATTACCTAAGCTAGAATTAATTTACTTATATAACACATAGTAATTAACAGGATAATTCTTGCTAGATTATTGCTAAAACTTGAATTTGAAAAGCCTAAGATTATAAAGTACTAAATTAGAATATGAAAAGATAAAGATTTTTCTATAATTAAAGGGATAAAATCTACAAGATATTAGCATTAACTATACCTTTGATATATAAAGTATAATAGAATTTTGTCCTAATCTAATTACTATTTCACTTATAAAACTTGAAACATTAAACAAATAATTAAATAATCTTGGGGGTTCTTAACTATAAAAATTAGATATTGAATGTAAAGATACTTCAGTGTAAGAAACTTAAGAATTCTTTTATTGGCAAAGCAGTTTATAAACTATTGGCATTAAAAGTCTAAAATTTTATAATTCTTATTGGTTTATTCTTTTAGTTTGTAGATCTAAAAATTTGAAAGATCTCAGCTTATACAATTTTAATATTTAAGAGAATGAACAAGAAAATGTATAAATATAAGAAAAAGAATAGCAGCTAATGAGTAATATTAACTTCTAGATTTAGGAATAATTTAAGTTATAGTAATTATCCTTATCTGGACCTGTATAAATAAGTAATCAATTTATCAAGTTAGTACTATATAACTCTCCCTTCTTAGTATCATTATACTTGACTAATATCACTGTTATAGATGATTAACATTTAAAGTATTCCAGTTTAGCTTAGTGAATTTAAGCAATAGAATAAGATTAAAGCTCTTAAAATAAAAAGTTACTTTAACTTGTGGATGTTAGCCTTTATAGTTGTAATAATTTAATAGATGACATTTTATAACTAATCCTGATACACTCTCCTAATTTAAAGTAATTGGAACTTAACAATTAAGATAATATTGAAGATTATACATTTCATTAAATAGAAATTTATAATAAGAACATTTAATATTTATAATTAGAGAAACTTGATTAACTTGAACCATAAACTATTAATTTTATATTACAAAATTGCTAGAAATTAAAATAAATTAAACTTATTGATATGCAAGAAATATAAAAAGAGACTTTCAAGATATTAAATACTTATTGCTAATAAATACAGAGTATTAAACTTTGCGTATGTAAAATAAGCCAGAAAAATTGAATTAATGAAATAGTAAAAATATTAACTTTAAAAGAACTATCGTTAACTTGTTGCTATTTAGGTAACGAAGATGTTATTTAAATAATAAAAAACTGTAACTAGCTTGATTACTTAGATTTAAGTTATAATAGAGAAATAAACTAAGAAGCATTTCCTATATAAGATGAATAAGGATTTTAATATTCAATTTGGAATAATTTAAAAAAATTAAATTTATCTGGTTGTTATAAATTAAAAGAAGAATATATCGTTAAGTTAAGCCAAAAATTTAAAAAAATAATAATTTAATATAGCTATTTTAATAAGTTAAACTATATAGAAGAAATGGATTTAGAATAGGAAGACTTTAGTTGAAGACTTAAAAAGAATTGATAGACTTAATATTTAATAATTAAATGATATAACTAAATAAAATAATAGGATAGCATTATTACATGGTTTAAAATATTATTCTTATAAATCTTTATTTCTTATTATTATCATTTCCATATTTATTTATAATCAAACTTTTAAATTTACCTTTTCTTTTTTATATTTGCATATTCATTATCTAAGTAAGCTATACAGAAACATAACAACTATTAGAAACATTATTTAGCTTTTATTTTAGAAAGACAAGGATCAGAATAGTAGAATATAGTGTTTATTCTAATTTTTATCAATTTTAATATAGGAAAAGGCAATATAATTAGCGTAGAGTAAACTAGTATTAAGACTTTACATTCAAGAACTAATGCCTTCTTAATTGATTTATTTTCTAAGAAATTCCAGCAGAGAGTAAAAAAGTTCCTTCAGATAATTCTAGATTGCTAAACAAGATCAGATTCTAATACTCGCGTTAAATAGCAAACACTAGAACATTTTAAATATAAAAGGTTTATCAGCATATTAGATATATATTAAGAAAAAAGCAATCCAGTTACTTTCTAGCAATTAAGTATTTTTGAGATTAAATAGTGATTCTAAATTTGTTAATTATAAAATATGATTTATAAGCAGATGCTCAAATGAATTAATTTATATAAAACTTAATTATAAAAATATTTTGGAACTTATGACTCAATAATACATAATGAAGGAAAAATGATTGCTGATGCTTATAAAAATTGAAAAGATTGATTAAATGAATTTGAATAAAAATAAAATAAAAGCTTAATTAAAAGCTAAATATTTAATTATAAACATTGCAGTTCATTCAAATAATAAAAAGTATAATAATAAAAATAATGAAACCATTATATTATCTTAGAGCACCACAATCATAATATAGATTTTACAATTACATAGCAATATAGCTATTAAGCAAATAATGAAACTATTTTAAAACTCATAATAAATAATTAAAATATAGCTAAATAAATAAATTATAATCCTTTATTAATCTATAATACTAATTATAATCCCTCTTTTATGTATTTAAGAAAACCAAATCTATATTTATCAAGGGGAACTAGCTCAAATGCAAGACCGCTCGCTTTGCATGCGAGAGGCAACGGGATCGATACCCGTGTTCTCCATTTTTATTATTTTAATTTGTTATAATGATAATATTTAATAAATATAAGATATATTAAATAAGCCAGCTCAGTCGGTAGAGCGCCAGCCTTTTAAGCTGGTGGTAAAGGGTTGAAGTCCCTTAGGCGTTTGATTAAGTATTTTAGAATGTTAGTAAATATTAAATGAATATTACTGAGATAGATATAAATTGAGGATATTAATTACATTATTTAATTTTAATCTACTTTATATAATAAATCCTTTTTAGTGATAGTAATATTTATTTGTATTCTAATTACTATATTTATATTCTTTCTCTTTTTAGTTTTATTTATAAATTTTTCATATTACAATAAATAATTTTTAAGAAAGCTTTTATATTTTTAAATATTTAAAGATAGTTTAATTACCATTCTCAAGTTTAGCTTTAATTATATCTTTCATTTTTACTATACATTTATCCAAATAGTTTTTGTGTTAAGCTTATAATTTTGTGATTATTTAATTTTAAACTGCTAGCTTTAAGATATTATATTCTTAAAATTTCTATTTTTCTATATTTTTTAATTTAACTAACTTTAATTTTTATCATTATATTTACCCACAAACCATAAGTCTCTTTTGAAGTACCTATTTTAATGAATGTTCTTAAACTTTTTACTTTAGTGTAAGTTTAATAATTATAATTATCTTAATATTTAAATAAATTAATCCTTAACAGATATAGATTATTACATATATATTATTCCTTTCTATTATTCATTTAACTATATCAACTAAAGGATTTAATGTCTCTCTATTTAATCAAATTAATCAAATCTATATCAACATTCCTTTGCTGCTTTAGTTCATATTTTTATAATTTAGGTATTCTTTTAAATTAGTTTATAGCTATAATAACTAAACCATTTATCATATCAATAATTAAACAGTTAGTTCCTTAAAAGTAAACTTAGTTCTATAATTATTCATTCTTCTATTCAATAACATAACCAAAATTTATATATACCTTTATCTATACTCAAATCAATATTATTCAATTATTAAAGGGAAATACAACCATACTCAAACTTCTCAAATAACTATAATAGACTAAAAAAAATCGAAGGCTTCAAAAAAGGTTTCTACATCACCTCCAAGAAGGAGAGGAAACCAGAAAACACTCTCAGCCAGTCTTCTTTTACTTAACTCTAACCTTTTCTTAATAGTCCGAAACATAGGTCCAAGAAGAACAGAAGTAATCTAAGAAAATCACCCATGCAATCACCCCAACGTCTCAGGAGAAACCCAGAACGAAGTCTACTTTGCATCAGGAGGTATTATAATTTAATCCTTCTGGCCAGATGAGCATGGAATAGCTCATCAAAGTGATACTAAATCTCCAGGAAGAGATTAAGAGGCCAAAGAAGGACAATAAGAAGCTAATGCAACAGTTTAACTTAGCAGAAGGAATAGAATAAAGACTCATGTCCTAGGAAAGAGAACTAGCGCTTTTTGGAACATATCAAAAGATCAGAGTAGCTAATCCCAAAATTAGCTTCAGAAAAAGAGAGAACTGGATAATAGACTTGAAAAAATAGAAGAGTAACTGCAACGAAAAATAGAGTAAAATGAGCAAAGAAGTGATCCAAAGGTGATTGAAAAGGAAGAAACAAGAAAACCTAAAAGAATTCAGAAAAGATGTTATTATTGTAATTCGGGAGAACATTTATGAAGAAGATGTAGGAAGTTCCTAAGTTTCAAGAATTATACTGAACAAAGCAAAGAAAACTACAAGCGCAATAAAGGAAAAAACATCAACTGTAATAGAGAAGAGATAGAGAAAGACTTTATATGAAGGAGCTGCAAGATCTACAGAAAGAAATCAGAACAGAATGGAAGATGAAACCGAAGACAATATGACCAAGAGAGGGGAGATCAAATTTTTAAACATTTTTATTAAATCCTGGAGCAATCCGGCGATCGGCAGGAAGAGGTGAAATTCCTCAAAGATTGCCAAACTTAATTTTATTATTATTACTATTATAATAGACTGCAGTGTTATAGAAGAAATTACAAGAATAAGAAAATAAAATAGAAAAAGTACTTAAAAGAACTAATATAATGTAGGAAAGCTTTCAAAATAATACAGAAATTGAAAAATCACTATTAAAAGGGAAAAATGTACAAAGATTAGAAAATTATGTTACTATTGTAAAATTAAATGACACTTATGGAAAATATTCCCTACCACAAGAAATTTAAAGAATAAAGACTATAAAAACAGGTAAAGAGAAAATGAATCAGGTGAAGAACTAGATTTATGTAGGAAGAATGGTGAAGTATATAGGATAAAAAGAATTTTAGACACATTGAAACCTGAAAAAATAGCAAAAGTTAAATCCTGATAAGCAGATTTAAACACGAATAGAATCAAGACTCGCGAGTTTTAAAACTCGAAAAAACTGGAAAATATTAGCTTTAAAACTTCTTATAAGAGGTAAAATTAGAGGAATAAAGATTGAGTTGATAAACCGAAAAAATTATTTTTCTTTTAAAGAATCATCATAAAAATGATGCTTAATTTCTTTCATTCTAAAATAAAAAACTTAAATATGAGTAGAAAGAAACAATATTCATATTTAAAGAACTTTTTATATCTTAATTAACAGGTTGTTTGGTCTAGTGGTATGATTCTCGCTTAGGGTGCGAGAGGTCCCGGGTTCAATTCCCGGAACAGCCCTTTTAAAAGTGTGCTAATTATACTAAATAAAGACTTCATAGAATAGTATAATATATTAAATTATAAAAAATATTTTAATTTTAGGATTTAATACTGCAAGTTATAAAAGGTATAACTAACTATATCTAGTTTGGTAAAACTTATCTATATAACACTTACCAAAATTTTTGTATTTAAAAGCTATTCTTTTTTATTAGGTAAACATTTTAATTTAAATTTAGCGTAATCTTTTCAATAATTGTCTCAGAAAATAATTTTAATTAAAGTCTAGCGTTAGCTTATTTAAGGGCTAAGTATCATGATTTATAAAAGTCTAAGATTTTAATCCAGTTTTTCAAGATATTTATCTTTCTTAAATATAAATTATTAAGAAACTAAAACTTAAAATATAAGTATTAAGCTTAAATAGTTAAATTGATATAAAGCATATTTATTATATATAGAGAATAATTCTTTAAACTATAATCGAAATATAATATTTAGCATTTTAGTAAATTTAATTAAGACACTTACTTAAAGAAATCAAATTTAAGCTTTTATATCGATGCAATAATAAAACCTACTCTATGCTTTCTATTATAAAAGCACTAGTTATTCTATTCAGATATTTAACTTTTAATAAAGGAATATTCTGAAGAAAATATTTAATCTTCATGACTTACTTGTAGCTAATTAATCTTTCTTTTTTCCAGAAGTTACTATAGAATTTAATTACTTTTCTTATAATTCTTTTATCTTCATAAATTCAAGCATTTACTCTTTAAATCTATCTGAAGTTTATTTTTAGAATCCAAATTATAAATTTTAGTCACTTAAATTTAGTAATTTTATTTATAAAAGTTTCACTCAAAAACAATATCTGCCTATGTAATTTAGTTTCCTAGTAAAAATTTCTATCTACTTTTTAATAATTGATCTATAAGCTTAGTACTTCTTTCTTCCTAACTACTAGACCTTTTCTCTAATTTAGGTATAAAAAGAGTAGAAAATAATGGCCAATTGCTGATAATCTTAGATTAGTATGATATCAATGTAGTAGCTAATCTACTTTAGCTCCTTCTATTAAATCTCTAGGATAGAGTTATTTTATAATTTTATTTTTAAATTTTACATCAAAATTGCATAACTTTCAGTTATCAAAAAATCCCTTCCTCAAGTACTAGTACTTAAGCCAGTTGATTTAATTTTAAAAATAAAGAGGAAAGATTTTATCCTTTATCTAAAAGAGGAAATTCAACTTCATAATGAATTTTACTAATTTTAGAACTGTTAATATAGCTCTAGAAAGCTAAGATAAAAGAACTGATATAAACTTTAAGACAATCTTTTAATAGTCTTTCTTTAAGTTTCTCGATTTAAATTTAAATTATATTAATTATTAAATTAGATTAACAATCTAGTCTACTTGCTATGCTTTATTAGCTTCTATAATTTAGTTTTATTGATTAAGGCCTTAATAAAATTATTTTAGCACTTAATTCTAAATTTAGTTCACTCTTCTATAAATTTTTTAAATATTTAGATTTTTTTAATTTAGATAACTATTTTTTCCAATCATAGATTTCATTGCATTCAAATAGCGGGTTCTCTTAAATTCCAATTTTGATAATAGTAAAAGAAAAATGTAAAGCTTAAGAAGTATATAAGCAAATAAAGTGAAACATTAATAAACTTGATTTTCTCTTAAATGATAATAAATTAGTTATTTTACTCTTATAGTTAATAACTGCTTGCTCTTATATATCCAGGATATTTAATTAATTTAATTTAATTTATCTTTATTTTATAATAATTTAAGTTAATTAATGACCATTAAAGACTTGCTTATATCCTTCAATAGAGATACTATATTAACTAGATCATAATAATTTTAACTTTAAAATAATAATAAATAGTTATTTAAATAGATTTTCATCCAGAGTAGTCACTTATAATAAAATGAATTTTACCCCTAAAATTAGTTAAGTTTTATTATTAGTTTAGTTATTATTTTAATTTTATTTAATACACACATTGCTCATTATATTTCTTTTAACCATCTAAAAGTTGTAAATAATATTTTTGCACTTGGTCATATAAAAATGTTTAGATAGTGAGAATTCTGAAATAATATTTTTATTATATGGTATAATAGTTTTAATTTTGTATATGCTCTTAATTCTATTTAATATAGCATTTATTTCTCTTAAGCTTTTTGAATTTAAGTTTTAATAATCCTTAAACAGCTAACTGTATGTCTACTTTTTATTTAATATTAGATAAATTAATTATTAATGAAAACTAGTTTACTAAAGAATTTTATATTTATTTATATGCTTAGATAGCATAAGGGACTTAACCTTGATATTATTATTTTAGTAACTCTTAAATTTATAAGTAAATACTTTATAATTTTAACTTTATTTAGCATATACTAATAGATATTAAAACAAATCTATAAATAGCTATTCGTTGTAACACTTTACCTTATGATATTCAATTATTATTTCCTTTATGTACTATTTACCTAAACTAATTATTTTATTATTATAAGTGCCTTTCATATATTATTCAGTCTATCCTTGCAATTTCACTATAAACTTTCATTTTCTTGGCTCTAATTATATTATTTAAACTAAATTACTATTATACCATAAATTAACTCAATTTTAGATGCATAAATCAAATATTCAATAACACTAATTTAAAATATGTGTATAGTTCTTAGAAATTACAAATGCTTTTATTGCCAAATCATCTTTTTGATGCAATAGATTTATTAATTTAACTTACCTATTTATCATGCTTTATTTCCTAATACTTGGCTATACTAATTTTAATTTTATTTTTATGCTTAAAACTAATATTTTAGTTAATATTCTTAAATACTATATCTTATTGCTATTCCTAAATAAACTCGTAAAGAAGATTAAATTATTTCATTTATTTTACTTTTCAAACAAGTATAACAGTCTAACTTTGATATTCTAATATATAATTTATATATATAAAATTATAAGAAATCATCTACCAAAAACTAACACCAAATCTAACCATCAAACTCTCTAATCGAAATATACTCCCTAGAAGCGGGGGAAAAAAATCCAACAATCACTTCTAGACTTTATTTAACCATTAGATTCTCTAACTTTTACTGTACAATAATTATAAAACAAAATTAATGGTTAAAAACGGAAATAAGCATTAAAACCTTGATGGTGCAAGGTAATTAAAAACTGGAAAAACGGAGCAAAAAATAGTAGAAATTAATAAACCATACAATTCTAATCTTAATAATGGTCCTATAATAATAGAAGAACAAAATTTAAATTCTTTTTCGGATTGGAAAAAAATTGAAATTTAAAAAATTCCAAAAATGCTAAAATTGCTAAAAAATAGGACATAACTCGAAATATTGTAAAACAAGATGTTTTTATTGTTAAAAGATTGGACACATCTTTAGAAGATGCTGGTATTTTCAGAAGAAGCAAGAATCTAATAATTGAAAGATATGAAATAATATGACAAAATTATACTGTTCTCCAGAAGGAAGACTTTACAAGAAAAAATTATTCGGCGGAGATTAATTACTATTGGATATAGTAAATGCTCAAAAAAGAAGGACGAGGAAGATGTTGGGACCTAATTGAGATTGAAGAAAAATTCCTAAGATCAAGAAAGGTTAAATCTGTACAACACGATATGCAATAGAAGAAGCAATCTTTTAAGAAGACCTGAACGATTCATTTACATCTTAAAACTCCTAAACTAATTAGTGGTAAACCAAATAAAAGTGAAATCACCTTAATAAATTATGTTATGTTATGTTAAAATTTTAAATATAAAGAATTTAAAGTCTTAGGAATGTAAAATTATTTATAGCATGCTTTTTACTTAAATTTGCAAAATATCTCATGACTATTACTTTGAAGAAACGTTCTTGAGTAAAAATGAAACATAAGTTAGATATATTTAGATTTCTTTTCTGTTTTTAGCTCTAAATTGTTTAAAGTTAAAATAATTTTGCTTTTGTATTTTTGATTTGAAGGTAAAAATAGAAAAGAAGTGTTTATAAGTAATATTAATATAATAGCCCATATTAAATATTTTCTAAGATAACTATTACTTTATGATTTAAAGTAATTTAGTTTTTCATTTATCTAAATTAAATCTTTTTATATATTATCACTTTCAAGTTTTCTATTTGGTAGAACTAATTTTTATTTAATTAATAATTAATTTCTTAAGTTATCTAGAATTTGTATAAAGAGAGATATATTTTAAGGGAAATTAATTATCAGCTTAAGATTTATTGGCAATGCTTTAATATTAACTTCTAAATATAGAAATGCTTTATAATTTAATAGCAGCTTTCTTAAGCATTAATACTATATTTCTTTTACTAAAGAAGAAAATTAAAAAGTCTAAATTAAAAGATTTTTATTAATTAAGAAATAACTTAGTTAAGCAGAGCAAGTATACACCTTTCTTTTGCTTTAAAGTATGATTGATAATTTATTTTTAATTGGCTAAATTTTAAGTTCATAGTTCAAAGTTAGATTTATGAAGACAGTAGGAGTTAGATTTATCTTTCCTCAGTAAAGTAAATAAATGTATTGAGTGCCTTATTAAAGGTTTAGCATTTGATTTGAGCAATATTAGCTTAATTATATAGATAATTTATTATTAAAGCACTTAAGTATTTATTTATTAATACTTTAAGTCTTCTTTCTATAATTTTGCATCCTACTAAATTTAATAATTACTAAAGTCACTATCAATTATACAGAACTTGAAGCAAGAAGAAAATAACTATAAATTAAATAACTGGAAATAAATAAAAATATTAGCATCTAAATTTAAAATTAGCAAGTTTTTATTTATTTCTTATAATAGAGCTAGTAGCTATAAGGTTCATATTTGTTATGCTTTTATATTTTGCTTTAATAGAGAGAAATATAAAATATCATTATAACCATCTATTTAAAAATCTAATATTTTATAGGATATAAAGTTTATCTATTTTCCTTTATGAGATTTATTTTTAATGTAGAACTTAGTATAATTATAACATTTTTCTTTAAGAAAAATAGATTGCTAAAGTTTTAAAATGCTGCTTTATTTCTCTTTCTACATTTTTTTCTAAGTAAAGCGCAATTAAATTTTAATTTATTTCTCTTGCTGCAGCAATATATTTCTAAGTTTATTAACTAAATTTTCTTTTCTTTATAAAAACTTTCATTTTACTGAGATGTATTCTAAATCAGGTATTTAAATCCTTACGTTTTTCTTTTTTATCATTTTATTCACCTAATTGTAAAGATTTATTATTTGTTGAAATTAAAAAAATACTAAATAGAGTAATCATCGTTTATAAGCGTTGAAAGATTTTTATTAAATTAATAAAAAGTTATTAATAATAGTACTGTTCTTTAGTCTAATGTAAATTCTTTATTTATATAAGCATAAATTTTAATTTTATATATAAATTCATTTGCTTCCTTGTATTTCCAAATTTTCCTCTTCTAAATTTCCTATCACGTTTTTAAGTGTATCAAATAAGGTAACTCTACCTTGCTTGAGGACAAGTATTTTATCATATCCTTGAATTTTATGAATTCTATGCGCTATAGTTAGAACTGCTCGATCTTAGAATTTCTCTTTTATTAGTTACTGTATAAATTAATCTGCTTTCAAATAAATTGAAGCTGTTGCTTCATCCATTACCAATATTTTGCTTCATCTGAAATATAATAAATTACCTTAATATTGCTCATCCTATACAAGTTAGCTGCCTTTCTCCTACACTTATGTTTTGTCCTTACTCCTGTATTTATTTATCGAATACTTTACATTTCATTACATCTTTACCACTTTCTTTTTTATCCTCTTTTTCACTTGATAGATTATCATTTTAGCTTTAAAACTTTTCCAATATATTAATTTATGCAAGTACTAATAATTGCTTAATCATCATAATCATCAAAGGGATCTAAATTCATTCTCAGATTTCCGGCAAATAGTTCGGAGCCTTGAGGAATAACACTTAACTACTTTCTTAGTGAATGTAAAGATATGTCTTATATATTCATTCCGTAAATAATAATTTTTCCATTTTCTACTTCTACTATTCTAAATAATCATAAGCAAATGGATGACTTTCCGATCCAGTTCTGCTTGCTATTCCTTTTTCCTAATGAGCCTAAACTATGAAATAAACTAAATTGAGTATATTAGAAAGCTAAGGTATATAATCCAATTATACGTTTCTATACTCAATTTTCCCTTAGCTAATTTAACCATTTTCAGTTTCTTTATCTGAACGAACTGATTTCTCTATATTAGCTTAAGCATAATAATGACATCTTTCTATATTTATCATTAAATTTCTGTTTCTGCTATCTGTTAAACTGACTCAATCATCGATTCAGGTAATGGATAAGCATATGCAACAATGAGAAGCTAAATTCAGCTGGCTTTATTATTAATAAATTTATATAATTTATAGGTATAAGTTTTATAATCCTGCTAAGCTTAATTTCATAGCTTAGTACTTAACATATAGAATTTCATCCAAAACTTTGTTAATTCAGGTTAAAAAATTAAATTTTGTCTTGCTATTGCTTAAAATCAGGTCTTAGCAGAATTGCTGCTTAAGAGATCATCGATTTTATTATTCCTTTGCCTAACATAAAAGAGGGAAGAATTTCGCTTTGTATACAAAAAATGAGAGATTCTCGAAAGACATTATTAGCTTGATTGAAGAAGTAATTGAAGGGGAATATGTCTGAAATCTTTGCTGGTAAGAAAATAGTTATTAAGATTAGGTTAACTCATTTCTAAGCTTTTAAAAATGAGAAAATTATCTAATAGTCTAAACACGTTTTGGTTCATGAAATAGGTCTTATTATGTTCTATAAGATTGATGAGTAATTTATTAGCTGATCATACTTATTGAAACTACTTCACCTTTCAATCTAATTATTAAAATTTTTATTCAAGACCATCTCTGAGTTTAAGGTTTCTTTGCTCGTTTTTTGCAGTACGAACTGGTTTATTTACTTTTTCGAACTTTAAAAAATGATTATAATAATAATCATTTTATTTCTATCTGAAAGTTCTAAAACATCTTTAAATACTAATTTTGGAGTTACTAATAGATTAATTTAAACTCTCCTACATATTACTCTTCGACCTTGACTACTCTTTTCGCTTTTATTTCCTGTTTTCGACAAATTATCTCAATTTCATTTCCTTAGTAAACTGCTCTTTAATCTTTTTCTTTAATTTTTTTTAACTTTTTTAGTACTTTTTATCAAGTATTTACTATTGTAGTTTAGTTAATATGCTTTGAATATTTTTCTAGATACTAAAGTTTCTTTCAAAGTGCTTTGTCAATTCCTTATTGCTTTATTTTTTGGAGTATTATCTTATATAGATAAACGAGAAATTTAATATTTAGGTTTTTCTTATTTGATTTTGTATTCTTTAGCCAAATCCTACTATTTATTTCTTTTTTGTTATCATTTTTAATCTAAGACACTTGCCTTCTTTCTATGAAGCCCTGATTTCTAGGATGCTTCTCTCAAGCTAATAGAGAAACTGATTTATTCCCTAAGCTCTTATATTCATTTGGCGTTGCTTTAATTCCTTTTTATTTTAATATCATAGTAGGTTTTTTAAAACTTAAGTAAGTTTTTCTGCTTACTTATAATATTTGCTAATTAGAGTTTTAATAATTTTCTAAATTTGACTAGTATTTGCAAGTTTTTTAATTAGAAATTTTTGAGTAGCCTGGTTTTATATCACTTGTCTAATTTACTTTTACTATTTTTCGCTTTTACTCCGATTACTATTTTGCCTGTCGCTCATATCTTGATCATTCTTACTTTTTAACTTAGTTTATCACTTTACTTTAATTAGTATCTTTGATAAAGTCTAAAGATTGAAAATGTGGATAAATTGAAAGGAGATAAAAATTTATCTTCAAGATGTTTCTACTTGCTTTAAGCATTTTGGTTACCTATCTATTATTATCCTTTTAAGTTTAACTTCTTTTGGACTCGTTTATTTCAAAAAAACTTTAAAGGCATTCAGTTAGTTATTTCTCCAAGGATACCAAGGTTTAATTACCTTACTTCTAGTTGTTTTACCTTATTAATTTTCAGTTATTTTTACTTATTTACTGTATCTTAGTTTAGTTTTCATTATTGGAAAAACTGTTGTGTATATTTAAATTTATCTGCTCTATAAGTTTATCAGAAGTATGTCTTTCCAATGTTTTAAATATTCACCTGAAGATAAAAGAAGCAGTAGATCTATTTTAAGTTTTTTAAAAATAACCTGTTTAAAATTCTGCCTCTTGATTGCTATTTTTCATCTTAAGTAGCTATGAAAAAAATTATTCAATTTAAATGTCTTGATTAATAAAACTGCTTCTACTTTATTGGCTATTAGTACTTTAAATTACTTTCTTGATTAAGATTTAGACTAATCTGAATATCTTTAATTCTTTTAAATATTTCAGAAATGGCGAATGGATTACCTTTACTCTATTGAGCGCTTTTTCTTACTTTGGTTCTGTTATTTCTTGCTATTCTTAAGTTTTGTTCTTTTTTTCTTTCTCAGCTAGATTAATGATAAGTTTTTTCTACATACGGAGCTATAAAGATTATAATACTTTTATTATTTTTTATAAGTACGAGGTGAGATGCAGATTTTCATACCTGAAGAATGGATTTTAGCTAATAAGTAGGAAATTAAGAAGAATTTTGCAATTCTCTGGAAATTAACCCTGGTATTATACATTAAGAGTAATAGAATTTTTAATGGTTAACTATAATCATTTTTTAAGGTGTTTGAATTTCTTTATACGAGCTTTTTAATATCTTGTTATTTTACTTTCCTCACCTAAGAGAACAGCAATATATTCAACATGCTAATTTAATCTCTAATTTTTCATATATTCATTAAAATTAATAAAATCATAAGTTTCAATCTTTCCATGCACTATAAAAAATCCCTTTGCACTTATTATGTTTGCTAGTTGCTTTAAAAATGTTTGTTTTTTATTTTGTTACTCATACTTATCCAATGTTAGTGACTCTTAATCTATTCTTAAAATTTTAATTTCTATTCTAAGTACGGATAATATTTACGATTAAAGAAGTTCTATTTCAAGTCTATTTTTGAGGATAAGCCAAAATTTATATGCTATCTTGCGTTTTCTTTTACGACTCTATTTCAATATAGCAAGTATCAAGCACTAAACGTAGTTCTTCAGTCTTTCTAGGTTTTTCAACTAGTTAAAGGAAATATCATCTTTCTATCAACTCTAAGATATCAGCATTTCAGAAAATTTGTTAAACTTAGTTAAAACTAACTACTAACTTTCTCAGTTATTTGTAGTTAATAAGCAAGAAGCCTTGGATGTGATTATAACTTAAGTTAAGATTCTGTAATGATGGAAATATTTGTTAATTTTCTTTGATATTATGTCACGCGTATTAAATTAGTTATTTACTAGAGGCTAGTATAGGTATCATCTAGCTATTCTACTAAATTTTTATTTAAGCTTACTAATTTCGCAATATTTTCCTAAAATTTATCGTATCCTTTTGCTATGTAACAAAATATTATACCTATAATATTTTAGAGGGAAAATTCTTCCATTTTATATATTAATTTTAATAGTAATTATTCTTCTATTTATTAAGTATTAAGTTAATAAAATAATACTATTAATATCTAAGTATCTCTTAAGCCATAAATTTAGTTTCTTTTAATTTTTAGTTTATTCAAAAAATAAAATGCAAGCATCTAAATGTGAAGCTTGTGAAGAAGAGTTCAACTAAGAGCTTAAAAAGCCTAGAAGATGTGATTGTGGATGTATCATCTGTGAGAGATGCCTGAGGAGTTTCTACAATATCCAATAGATGTTCAACTGTAGAAAGCACAACATTATCACTGATAGACCAATTGAAGAATTGTAAATACTAGATTTACATCTTTAAGAGGAGTCCAAATAAAGTTAATTGAGTATATGTTAGTAGCATAATGAGATTCTATCATTGTATTGTCTGAATGATAGTGCATTAATATGTGAAAAATGTCAATAGGATTCTCATAAGAATCATCAATGTGTTAGATAAGAGGAGATCGTTCCTATTATGTAAGTTCGTATGGAAATGACTTTGAGTGTTATAAAGGAGAGGTTGAAGCAATATTCTTCTGTTTTGGGTCAATGATAAAAGTAGTTGGCTGAGGATTATAAGTTAAATAGAAAATATATAATGTAGATCTATGATAAAATCAAGAGAAGTTTAGAGTAAGCATGTGAGGAGGTGGTGATAAGAGTATAGGACTAAGGTGAATAGTGTAGGTAGGAAATGGGTTAAAATAATCTTTTTGAAAGACTAGAGAGTATCGGGTCAATGTAATAGGTTACTATATAGTAATGTGAGATAAAGAAGGTGGAGATAGAGAGATTGGAGGTATAGTTGTAAGAGAAGTGAATAAAGGATGAGTAAAAATATTCTTAGTATAAGGCTATTCTTAGTTTAAAGAATATGGAAGTTTAGGTCTTTGAGAAAATGATAAAGGAGATTCAGCCGCTATAGGAGTTGCGAGTTAGAGAATAGAAATAATCTTTTTAGAGAACTATATAGCATTTATGAAAGGAGTTATAGTTGTAGGCTAAATCATATGAGAGTGTCAATTAGAAAAGTAAAGAATAAATATAAAAGTTGTTTTAGGTAATAAGAGATAAGGATATGTTGTTGACTGACTAGAGGGAATAAATATCTCGTAACTAGAAAGTAATAGAGGATCAATAATTATAAATAAAGAGTTTGATCTAGTAGTAGAATGCTATCTTGTAGTAAAAGGATTTCGAGTTATAAGGATATAAAGATAAGTTAGAGGAATAGTCTAAGAGTTTGAGTGAGTAAATATAAAATTTATCGAGTGAGGGTGTTTAATATAAATTGCGAATAAGTGATTTGTTTTAGACTATTTAAGAGAAGGATTAGAGGAATATATTTTAATAGTAGTAGTATGAAAAGCAAGATTTATAGAAAGACTAAAGGATAAGAGAGTTGTAGAATGAGCTTGATCTTTAGAGAGAGGACAATGATAATTTAAGGGTTTAAATCAATAGATTGAGTGAGTAAAATAGTTAGAGAGAGAGTGAGTTGAATGTGGTTACTAAGGCTAATAATGATAATATTTCATTAAATCGTGAGTTGGGTTAGTAGATAGAGAGTTTGAAATAGGAGATATCTAATTTGTCAAACTAGATATAAATTTTATTGGAGGAAAGGAAATAGTTAACTAGTTAGATGAATGAGTTACGAGCAAGAATAATGAAATATGAAACCATAATATCAATAATATCTCCGAATAATAAATCTGTGAAGCTTGTGGTTAGGCAAGACACTAGTATCGGATAACTAAAGGACATGATAGGAAAATAAACAAATTTATACGAATGGTCATTGGCTATCTATAAGAATGGCAATGAGTTAGAGAACAACAAGACAATGCAATCTTTAAATATAATGGATGGGGAATAGTTATAAATGAGATGGAGTAAATTTTTTATAATATATGTAGATGGTAAATAATCTAATTAAAGGAAGTACGTTACATTTCTAAACTTTTATTTTTTAAAATAGGTAAGGCATTTTAATATTCTTAACTTATAGCATGTAAGTATTTTAATATTCTTAACTTACAGGATGTAAGGTATTTTAATATTCTTAACTTAGGTAAGCATTTTAAAATTCTTAACTTATAGCTCGTAAGTTATTTTAATATTCTTAACTTATAGATGGTAAGGCATTTTAATATTCTTAACTTATAGTTGGTAAGTATTTTAATATTCTTAACTTATAGGATGTAAGCATTTTAATATTCTTAACTCATAGGAAGTAAGTATTTTAATATTCTTAACTTATAGCATGTAAGGCATTTTAATATTCTTAACTTATAGTTGGTAAGTTATTTTAATATTCTTAACTTAGGTAAGCATTTTAATATTCTTAACTTATAGCATGTAAGTTATTTTAATATTTCTTAACTTAGGTAAGTTATTTTAATATTCTTAACTTAGGTAAGTTATTTTAATATTCTTAACTTAGGTAAGTTATTTTAATATTCTTAACATAGGTAAGTTATTTTAATATTCTTAACTTAGGTAAGTTATTTTAATATTCTTAACTTAGGTAAGTTATTTTAATATTCTTAACTTAGGTAAGTCATTTTAATATTCTTAACTGTATAGATCGTAAGTATTTACTGATCAGATGGTAATATACAATTTGACATATGTTTATAAGTTTCGAAAAGTAATATATATTTAATCAATATTAGGCAAAGGTATTTTAGGTTTAGATATTTTATTTTAGAATGTAATAATTGGAGTAAGAATTAGTATGTAAGTTTGTTTTTTTACGTTTTAATTAAATAGATGGTAAGTTTTAATTAATATAAGTTGGTACAAATGGTTTAAAGATAATGTAATAGAGTGTATGTTTTGTGAAATAAGGGGGTGAGTTTGTTAATGTGAATTCAGGTTGTAAGAATTTCATGGTTGTAGTGATAGATGAGTCTTGGAACATATTAGAGTGAACAACTGATATACTTAATAATAACTCTTATTAATTAAAAAAATTAAATTAATAACTATATGTTTATATGTTTATATGTTTATGAGTTAATATGTTTATATATGAAAGATTGTTTATAAGTTTAAATAAAGTTGGTTATAAATACTATTTAGTGTGTGTATGGTTAGTAAATAAAAGTTGGTTATAAATATTATTTAGAGTATTTAGAGTATAAATACTATTTAGGGAATATAAATATTATAAAGAGTGAAAAGAGTATAAAGAGTGTTAAGGTATTTTTTTTTATGGTATAGATTGTTTTTTAGATAATAAAAGTTAAATGTTTGCTTATAAAAGAAGGAAGGTAATTATTTATAATTTTAATTTTATTATTTATAATTTTATAATTATAATATTATTTTAATTTTATAATTTTAAAGTTATTACATATTATTTATTTTAAAGATTTTGCGTTTAATAATTTAAGGATGTGTAATAGTATATATTTAAATTAATGTTTTTAAATGTTTAAAAATAATGAAAAAAATGAAAATAGAATATTTGTTTTTGTTCATTGTTTTGCACTAAAAAAAATATTTTCTGTCGGAACAAAATTGATTTTTTTGACATAAAATAATTTGAAATGGAACTAATAAAGAGTAAAAAGGGATGGTAATGTTTAATGAATATATTAGAGAGTGAGGTTTTTTAAGTATAAGTTTTAATAAGATTAAGAATGGATTAGTTAAAAGGGAGAAATGGAATTAGTTGAAATTTATACTTTTGTTTAATTTAAGAGAGAGAGTAAAAAAATTTCTAAATGAAAAAAATAGTTTGAGTTGCAAATAAAAAAAATTAGTTTTAGAATTTTTAATTTCAGAGAGTGGAAAATAAATTTTTGTTAATTAAGTAGTGTATTTTTTTTTAATGTAAAGTATTATTTTAATTAAAGAATATTAAAATTTTTTAAGACAATTCTTAAAATAAGAATTGAAAAAGTAAAAAAGTTTTTATATAGTATAAAAATTGCGAAAATAAAATATTTGTTTTTTTGCTCAGCGTTTTGCACTATAGGGAAAAGTTGTGACGGAACAAAAGTGTGAAAGTTAGGACAAAAAAATTTGAAATGGAACTAAAAAAGTGTAAAAAGGGATAAGGGATGGGAGTGTTGATAGAATTATTAAAGAGTGAGGTTTTTTAAGTAAAGGATATGAAGGAGAATGGATAAATTTTAAAAGGAGAAACGGAATTAGTGAAAAGTTTATATTAATATTGGGAATAAAAAGTTGGATTAAAAAAAATTTTTAAATTAAAATTTTTTTTAGAACTGCAATAAGACAAAAAATTTTAAGATTTTTTAATTTCCAAAAAAATGCAAAATTTTTTTTCGTTTTAATTTGGAGTTAAATTTTTTTTTAAGAACAAAGTATATTTTTGGTTTCAAGAATTTAAAAATTTTTTAAGATTAATTTTGAAAATAAATATTTAAAAAGTAAAAAATGTTTTTAAGGTTAAAAAGCGTGAAAATTTATTTTTGTTTTTTTGCTCAGCGTTTTATACTACAAGAGTTTTTTCGGACGGAATAATAAAAAATTTTTTGATTTAAAGAGATCGGATATTTTTTAATTTAAATAATCGAATATTTATAAAATAAATATTTTTTAAAGTTATGGGTTAAAAAATTTGGGGAGCCATAATGTAATTAAGCATTGAATAGAATTTTTTTTAATTTTGGAAAAAATTTTGGCAATTTGAATATAAAATGTCTAATAAAGTTATTTAATAATCTCTATCAGTTATTTTTTAACTATAACATCGAAATAAAATGGAAAAATTTTTATTTTGTTTTTTTGCTCAGCGTTTTACACTACAAGAGATTTTTCGGACGGAATAAAAATTTTTAAAATTTTAATGCTAAGGCTTTAAATATTCTTATAAAGATAAAATCATTAGAAGTATAAATTTTTTAGATAAAAAGTATTAGAGAAGTTAGTAATTAAAAAATATTTTTAAAATTTCTTTTTTTTTATTTCAGGAAATTTTAAGGATGTAAAAATTTTTAAGGAGATATATTAAAAAGAATAAATATATTTAGATATAGTTTAATAATGTTAATCATTTTTATTCTACATAAATTTTTTAATTACATCTCTCTAAATTTAAAATAAAAATATTTATAGACTAGATTTATTTTATACAATTTTTACTTTTTTAATATAAGAATTTATTGACTTAGCTATTTTTGATATTTATTATAGGTAAGAATGATAAATTTAATAAAAAGACAATTAGAAAATATTTAATTTTTTCATGTATATTTATGAATTCAGAATTGCTAAATAGCAAATTATGATTAAAAATTTATTTTTCATCATAAAATAAATTAATTATAAATTATTAAAAAAGAGATGAGAGAAAATGATATATTAAATAGTAAACAAATTAAAATCTTTCAAGTTAGATCTTTTGAATGTTTGTTGATCTACTAATAAAGCTTAAAAGGTTTAATTTTTTTAATTTGAGAAAACAATTTAATTTTTTATTGAAGATATTAAAATTATTTATTTTGATATTCATTAATTCAAATCCTAATATAATAATTTAATATGTACTTATTAAAAAATTTAAATCGTTAATTTTAAATAATTTTAAATTTATACATAGTGCGCTATAATACTAGCTCTAAAATTTCTAATTAAGACAAATATAATCTGAATAATTTTTAAAGTAATACAATTTTAAATGTTAATATTAAAATAATTATTCTATAATTTTACTAAAAAAGGTTATTTTTTTAATCTATAAGACAAAATTTTAAATAACATTGATTTTTTAAGTTTGAATTAATTCAGTGTAGATTTAATCTCATAGCATAATAAAAGTTACTTAGTTTTAAATTTAAATTTTTGAACAAAAGAGTTTTTGAAAATTTTAATTATTATAAATGCTTTATTTACCAAAAGATGCTTGTAAATTTTTTTAGTCAATGAAGTATTAACTTTTAATATTTGTGAAAAGTAATTCTCATCATGTTTCTTTTTCTTAATGAAATTTTAAATAGTTATAACAGATATACTTCCAATCAGTTTTTGCAAACAGATAATATATTGAGTAATGAATATAAATTCGAAAATTATAAACTTCTAACCATTATAAAGTCAGATAATTTTCAAACAAACTTTCTTCAAAATCTTGGAAAATACAGCGGGGAACTCTCTAAGATTAAATAATGTCATTATTAAAACGATCTTTAAAAAACAATAATATATGTTAATTTTACATTAAAACAAATCACTTTACAGCATAATAATGCAAGTTAAGAACAAAAAAAGGAAATCTGAGGAAAAAACTACATAATGAAGTAGCTGTAAATATAGCAAAATAAAAGAAAAAATAAAAAGACTAAATTGTATCTTTTAAACTGATTAAAAGACATACTAAATAATATTGGAGGCTTAATTATTAAAGAATTAATTTTCATACTTAGAGTAAAACAAAAGCATTAAAAGATTATAATAAAAAGAGAAATTAAAAAAATGTATAAATAAAAATATCTTTATAAATGCTTTAATTATATATAATAAAAAATAATGATAAGAAAACAAATATAAAAAAGCTATTTTTAATAAATTAATAAAAATTAAATATAAAAATAGTTTAAACTTTATTATAATAGCATAAATTATAAAAACTCAGAAATTAATAAAAGTTATAAATCTTAATCTAACATCTTATGTCTATTTTTTTTAATTTTGTTGATTCTTTATTCTTAGAAATTTAATTTTGTCGTATTATAAAAAATAAATCTTTATTTTAAGATATTAATTAAGTAATTTTAGAAGTTATAAAATTAAAAAATTGAAATAATTAGTTTAACTTAACGAATAGTTAAAGAGGTTAATAATAAATTAGTTAAAAAATAAAATAAAAGATCTTAAATTAGTATTCTATATAAAGAAGAATAAATGTTTTATATTTATTTAAAATAAGTACAAGATATTTAATTAAATCATAACAAATAATAAAATAACCTTATATTTCATACCAAATCTAGTTTTAAAGCAGATTGGTTAAGAGATAAATCTTTAATAATCATTTAATAAACCTAAAACTATCAAATTTATCATTAATTCACTTTAATCAAATTCCTATTAAATGAAGCTTCTGATTTAATTCAGAAGTATCACTTTATTTAAGTTTATGTTTAAAAATGTCAAACTTCTATTCTCATGTTGTTTCTTAAGTCTTTTTGTTTTTTACCATGCGTAAATATCTTAATTTTTAATTGGTTTATATAATCTAAAGCTTTTATACGTAATTAAATACATAGTATGCTTTACCTAATAGTAATAATAAACTTCTTAAATTGTAAAATTAAAAGTCTTAATAGTTATTACTTTCTCTCAACTTATTATTTTCCACTTTCTCACAGTATTATCATATCCTCCTGATACTATTTATTTCTTGTCCTTACCCAATGCTATAGAATTTAGATCATTTTTTAGCCTTAAAGAGTTTATATACATTCACCTATATAAAAGTTCCATATCTACATGATCCAGAAATTGAAGCACTTGAAGCATTACTAAATTGAATACTTGATACATTATTTGAATGACCTTGAAGAGTTCGAAGTAGCTGACTAATTGTGGATCCCCATATATTGACCATCTTATCAATACTTCCTGATATGATCAGTTCTGGTCACTTGAAATCGCTACAGAAAACTCAGAATCTGTATCTCCCCACAAAGAACCATTACATTAGCTAGTCCCATTTATTGATGGATTTATCATAACTTCCCAATAAAATTCAATTCCAATCACTTGATATCGCTAAAGAATTTACACCATTCGTGTCCTTACAAAGAATTTTTTAACTAACCAGTTGCTAAGTTCCATATCATTATCGTACCTTCAGAACTTCCCGATACGATTCCTTTTTTGGTCTTTTGAGATCGCTATAGATAATAAAGGATTCGTATGTCCCTATAAAGTAACCTTACACTAGCCAGTTGTTAAGTCCCATATCTTTATCGTATTATCTCTACTTCCCGATACGATTCAATTATAGTTACTAGATATCGCTACAGATAATACAGGACTGTATGTTCTTGGAATATTTTATCTAAATATTAAAGACCTACCTTTAGTTTTATCGTAGTTGATTATATTCTCCAGTTTTAAAAAAACAAAATAGGTAGAATTTCATATTTAAGAAAAAAAGTAATTTTACCTAGAGAATAATTAGGTAATTTAAAATATTAGTTAAACAGATACTCTTAATAAATTATATATTTTTATTTTGATTTATAATTTTATAACTTACTTTATAATAGTTTAATTATATTATCTGATATAAGGAAAATAATATCCTGACTTAGTTTAAATAGAATTAAGTATAAAAGTATTAATTAATTAATTATACTTATAAGTATATTATTATTAAAACATATTTACATCCTTTTAAATCATTTAAATATAAGAAAAATATTTTATTTTCTTATATTTTTGCTATTATTTCTATATAACTTAAATTAAATATAATGCTTATCCCTTTAGATTTTTATGCTATAAGCAAAACTGTTTTACCATTTATTTAAAGAGATCAACGAACTATCCATTAGAAAATATATTTAAGTTAAAATTAAATTAAATAATTAAATATTATATACAATAATCAATTAAAATTTACTATTTACCTTATAAACTAAATTTATCATTCACTTATTTTTATCCTTTCATTACCTACTATATAAAAAACTAACATTTTACGCTAAAATCTCAGCTGAATAAGATCTATCCCAATTAAGATACTACTAGCAAAATTTACTTTAAGAACTAAAATTATGTAATAGGAGAATTTTAAACTTTTAAGAAATGTATGAGAGCTTGAAGGGGAAATCGCATACTTATGTCTAGCACTTAAGAATAAAAGACTTAAAATAAGAACTCAGCAAATATTAGAATCGAATGATTAGAAACAAAATTCAGCCACTTTGCAGCGCTAACCGAAAGCCTATTACTTTAAAATTAGTCAATGGATGTAGACCTAAAGATCAACCAGAAAAATTTTACTTATAGAAGTGAAAAAAGCAAATTGATCAATTAAACATAAGCACTACGTTTAAAAGAATAGCTAAGAGGAGTGCAGTATACATTATATCCAAATAATCTCTGTAAAAAACTTCTGAATCTGCTGTTTAAGTATTAAAGGTAAAAGAAAAATAAATAATTAAAAGCTTAGGTAATTATAATATACCAAGAGCTATTAAGCTTTTTATAAAGTTTATAGTTAGAAGAATTTGATTAAAAAAGCATTTCTTAATTGAGTAAGGAAGACAGTTTTTGGTTATTATTGAGGTATTTGTCTTGATGCGAGTATATAATAACTAGAGCATACAAAGAAGAATATAAGTTTAAGTTTTGGAAGTTTGAAAATAAATCTATTGATTAATGAATTACTAAAGTAGTGATTTATTGTATCTGTGGTTATTAGTTTAGCAATGCACTCGCTTTTATATTTATTGAATAGATCTTACAGTTTTATAAAATGATTCTAGCTTTGATGTATTGTTTGTATTAATTTAGTGTATGATTTAGTTAATTAAAAATAAGAGGATGATAATTTGATAGGAGGTTTATTAAAGATATACTAATTTGATGTTAAATCTGATATTGAAATTAAAGAGAAAATGTATTAATATTGGGTCTATTAAGCTAAAATTGAATCTATAAACTTATATAGATCAAAATAAATAGCTAAAATAAACTGCAAATTGCTTATTTATCTTAATATTATTTACAATGAAGTTCTATAAAATTACTTATAAATTAAATATTCTATTTAAAGCTATTCAGGAAGAATTTTCAATTATAAAATATGAAAATGTATTTAGTAGTAATTGAATACATTCAAATAACGATTTAAAGCTTATAATATAGAAATCAAATTTAATTAATTAATATTTTAGTATCTGTCAGAAACTCAAGCAACTAATTAAAAAACTAAATCCTTATTTTATTTAAATAGCATAAGGACATAGATTTCTAGATGAGCTTCAAATATAGCTTAAATTTATTTATATAGACTTCTATTTCACATAAATTGAAAAAAGCTACATAAATCTTTATTATAACCATATAATGAAGTATTAAGCTTAAGAATAATAATGAAGGTTATTAATAATTTAGGATTTATCTATATTAAATTTTTCTTAAAAGATTGAAATATGAATAATGATTGCTCCTAGAAACAAAACTTTGAACAAAGAATATTAAAATACTTATAATTATATATTAGTTGGAACCATAAAATATATGATTTTTAAATAAAAACTAATAAAAAATTATTAAGATTATATTTTATAAATATTAATCTCTAAAATAAATTTAGAGAAATGCTTTTTTCTAAAGAAATGTTTATTCTTAACTATAAAGTTAAAGTCTAAATAATTTTAAGCTTAAATTAATTTGATAGAAAAATGTTAAATTTTAGTTAAGTTTTATAATTTTTAAAACATTTTCTATTTAAAGGATTGTAAGTTTATTTAATTAATCTGATCTTCCTTTTTAATGAAAATAAATAGAAAAACCAGATAATTAAAGCTTTATTATATAATTCTTTAAGCTTATATTTATTTATTTAATTTTTATATTAAAGGTTTGATTCATTTATCTTATTTATAAATTTAAACTTAAACAGTTCAACAAAAACTCAAAGTTTAATATATTCATTATAACTAATTAGCTTTCATGAACACTTCATAAAATCTTCTATTGCTTTTAAACACTATTCTGTTCATCTGCTTTAGAACTGATTTATCAAAGCCAATTGAAAAGATTAAATTTTAATTAATGGCATTTTATTACAATATTGGTTCTTATAAGTTCTAATCATTCCAAAAATTATTTTGTATGCACACTATTTTATATATTTCAACTTACTTTAATAATAATTTTTCAAATTAATTAACAGTTTTTAGTAGTTATAAGTAAATACAGCTACTGTCATTTAACTAAATCAAAAAAGCCTAAAAACTGAGAAATATTTGTCTCCTAATTTAATTAAATTAAATCTTTTAGTTGACTGATAGAAATTTTAGGTTCATATATAACTAAGCCTTATACTGTGTAAAAAGGAATGGTCACATTTAATTAAGCAGTTAATTTTTGGTTATAATTTTTATAAATTTATTCTAAAATAATTTTTTATAAATAAACTAGTAAAATAAAATTTAAATTTTACATTTATTTTCTATTTTTATCTTCATTAGTTTATCTACTTTTCTTTTTTTCTCTTTTTTCTCAAATCAACTATTTCCAGAATTAAAAAAATTCCTTTTCAATTTCCTAAAAATGTATTTTTCTCATCTTAAGCGCGAACTTTAGTACAAAGATGTCTAAGTTAATTAATGATCCAAAATTTGATTTATTCACAGATGAGTAAAAACTTTTGAAAGCTTTAAAATGAATTCTAAAATTAATCTTAATTTATTTCTTTAATTTATTTATTTCTATTTTATTTATAAAAACTTTAGTTAAATCCACATTCTATTAGCATGCATTAAATAAACATTTTAGGTACAATAAATAAACATTCAAGCACGTTAATTGTAGAGTTGCTAATAGATTGAAAATAAATGATTCGCTTAAGATATTATAATAGACTTTATGCTTAATTTCCTCTAATCCTCTAATAAATCAATATAATACTTAAATTATTTTAATTTATCAATCAACTTAAATACTTTATTCATATATACTCTGATCTGTTTAAATTTATGAATCACTTCTTACTAAAATTAAATATTATAAATGATTTAAGTTTTATCAAATGATTAAGGCATTTATTGAAAAAATAGATATAAGCACCTTATGAAATATTTCTTAAATTAAAATTAATTTAACTTTTTAATTTAGTTTTTATCATTATTAATATCTTTTTCGATTGCTAATAATTTAATCTTATCCATAATTCTTCAATTTTATTTAACAACTAATAAAAGATCAAATATTATTATGTTTCCTTTTTTAAACCAAACTCATATACTTAATGTAAAGCAATAGTTCATTTAATATATCAACTATTTATTCATTATAATCAAATCTTTATTGCTATCTTTAGAGTCAACAACAACTTACTTAGATCACTATGTATCATATACAATAGATAAGTACAGTATAGTGCCTTTATCCTTATAACAAAACAAATCTAACACATACAAAATCAAATTCAAACTTATACCATTCAAATTATTCTACACATCACCTTTAATGTCTATTATACCTATAAACTAACCTAAATACAGTCACTACGCTATACAACAGACTAGTAATTCTATCAACAAAATCTATATTTAATTATGCCAACCTATCAATAGGAACCACAACCGCTATAACTTTTATTAGACAAACTAAACTTTAAACAGCTTTCGTTAATATATCAATAAGAATAAACATTTTATAAACCTCTTGAGACTTTTGATACTAATCAAATAAACCTAACTACCACTGTTAATATTCCTCTACACTCTTATTATGGATTAAATTCAACTTAATGCTACAACTAATAAATATAAAATACTACTCCATAATAAATCACTAAGATGCTAAGACTCTATGCTGCTCCTGTACTTTACTATAACCAGATATTTGTTGATAAGCTTTCGCTATGCTTTAAATTTACCTTTTATAAATTACAGCTGATAAATACCTTTAGATATTAGGATTACAATCTTCTTATTTGATTAATCCAGAAGTAACTTAATTAGTTTAATCCAATACCTAAATTCATATCAATGCTCTAGACGACGGAGTTATTGGAATTACTCCGAAATGATTTATTCCGAAATCCTATTTCGAATTGACTGCATACTATACGACACTTTCCTTAACTTTTGTTTCTTAAGAAAGCTACTTTACCAATAAGCAAATGCTCAAACAACTCTTTAATCAAAATAATAAAATAAAAGCCTAGTTTTCTGTTTATAATAACTAGAAAGGATAGCCTGATGAAGTTTTTCAAATATCTTAGGATTGGGTAATATAGAAGAATTCAGTGCTATATCCAGGACAAACTTACACTCCACCTGATAATTTTTATATAGATTTTTCTTATTCCACTAACTCTAACGGATCATAAATGTCTTCAGCTTAATCGATTCTTTAATTACCCTCTTATCACATTCCTTGTGTAGTTTCTTACATAAGCACAGAAAAAATAATGCCAGGAAGATCTTTACTTAAAGAGAATCCACTGTCCTATGGTTGGTTGTATTTCAACTTAAGCTTTACTTTATAAGTACTTGCACATAATAAAGTGATATAGGAATTAGCCATTTAGCGTCTTTGATTATATCAAATTGAGGTCCAGTTTATTTTACTTTCTAATAACTTGGAATTAATATTCCTTATATTATTACAAGTAAAGAAGATCAATTTAACAACACCAATCTCTATAGTAATGTTCTAGATAACTACATTTCCTGAAATTTATTTGGTATAATGTACCTCAAATTAACTGAAAAAATGAATTTAAATAAAGTTGGAATTGTTTTCGAAGATTTCGAGCCTTCAAATCGATAAATTTGAAATTTTAGCATATAAAATCTTTAAGAAACTTATAGAACTGTAATGAACTCTTATGATACTACTTTCATAAAAGGAGATAATGTATGAAATCTTCAAGTATATGAACAACTTGCAAATCAAATCATGTAAAGGGAAATCAAAATTATCTTTTCCTCACCTGCTGCTAATTTTATTTGGTTTTCAGTTGATAAACTAATGGAACTAGGATGGTAAGAGGGAGATACTAATTTTGTGCTTTTATATAATGCTTATAATTACGAAGCTTAAATTTAGCCTGAAGTACTCAAAGCTGTAAGAAGACTTTTAAATGGTTTTAATGACCATAACTCCAATTGAGTATGTAGGAGAAGAAGGCTAAAAATTACTAGAAGTACAAAAGTAATGTAATAGCTCTATTCATTTCACTTATTGCTACTACTTAGAATAGCCAATAATATTAGCATATGGCCTTTAGCAAGGCATAGAAGAAGGTTTAGACTACTATATTCCTGCTAATCTGATTTAAAAAATGAGAAATAAGAAATTTTTAGGATGTAATGGAAGCATAAAATTTGAGAAAAATAGCATCTTTAGAGTAATCAGAACTTCTTCTTTATGAATAATTACTATGATTCTAACTGAAATCTACATCTTGTGCCTTATCTTGAGTACTGCCAAACTTGCGCCATCGTTTGAACTAAACATAATGAACCTATACGAAATTGAATATAACTAACATTCCTAAAGATTCATTTGAACTATATAGTGATAACTGTGATTCTACAGTACGGAGAGTTAAAAAATATGAGAGAGGATACAACGCAATAATAATATAATAAGTAGTACTATTTAGTATAGCTATGCTAACTTCACTTTTTGGATTTAAAATATGAAAATCTAGAAAATAGGAAATTTTAAGCAAAGAAGTATGAATGACAAGTGAAGATGAATTCTTTTCATAGATACTTTTTATTTAATTTGCCTAATACATTTTATTAGGACCTGATTTAAGACCACTTCTATACTAAATAAGTTCTGTTTAGTCTATTTCGTTTAGCTATTTGACAACGAGAGTAACAGATTTAGCGTTCTGAGGTATAATAAAGCTATGAAGTGGTTTTGGTTTCTTAACAGTATTATTGGCAATAGCTTTTCTATTATAATTTGAAGTTACTTAGAAATAAAGGAAAACTAACTTATAAATGCTCTCCAGCTTTGATAGAAATAACTTTGATAGGAGTAATTTTCTTACTAGCTTAAATAATGAGATGTAGTTATGGAAGGGATAGTAATCTAAACTTTGAAATAGAAGTTTGAGAATCCTTTTTAGACTTAGATTGTTCCAAGTAGTGTCTTTCTTAACCTCATATAATAACTATAATATTTAGTAATTTAGCTTTATTTTTCTATGTTCCACTAGTTATATTGATTCGTCCACATTGATAGGAAGTTCAGAAAGACACCATTAATATAAAGTAGAAGACATGATTCAAAATTCTAAAGACTTTGATTTAGCAATTTCTAGTACTTATTAACTAGATACTTAGAGAATTCTATCCTATTAGTCATGCTATCATATACTCTATTACCTTCTTTACTTTTGCTTAGTTTTAATAAAAAAGGTACTTACTTACTAGAAAGTTAACTGACTATAGTTTATTCTTCTTTTACTAGTAGCATTAGTAGGTACTATATCAGGAATATCTATAAATGCAAGTGATAATCATAGAATTACTTTGCAAGTAATACTTTTAGTAGGTATAGTGATCATTCTAACTATAGGGCTAGTAGTCATCAGCTTTTTGCTTGTTTCAAAATCTTTGGTTCCCAGAAACATCTCTTAACACCAATTTACCTTCACACAGATTTAGGAGATCATGTACCTTTGACTTTGTCACTCGAGGTATTTTCGGATCACTCTTCCAAAGATGGAATTACATCAAGTTCTCTATATACGGTCAGCTGCTCTGACATATATAGTCTGAATCCTCATCTTTCTTTTGGTTTACGCGTTCGTCTTCTTCGAACCTTCTCTCTTTCTCATCTTCTTCAATTCTGCTTAGTTTCACATCTTTTTAAAGTAATCTAACTTTCTTATTTTTTGGAATTCTTTCTCGGATAAAATATCAAGAGGGTAACAACAGGCTCTTTTTTAACAATCAGCTTAATATTAAACTTTTTTTTATCTTCTTCATCAAATTCTACTAAATCTATAAATTTGTAATGAGCCTTACTCAGAAATTGATTTATGTAATTAGGAATTATACATTTGCTCTAACAAGATTTAATTAGATTTTTATATCAATAGAAATGTTTCAAACAATGCAGCAAAGCCTGTTATAAGCCTGCTAAGCTTGCAAATGGACCTATGATGTTATTCGGTCCATGTTTTTTCCGAAAAAGATAGAACTCTACAAAAAGGGTTAGATGAATCTCAATTTCTTGTAATTATCCCTGTATTTAAAGGAATTATATTATTTTGGGGAAAAAGTTGAGTAAAACCAAAGATTAAACAGGATTTTAATTATACCTGATACAGATGAGATATAGACATCCAATGCAAAGAAAGCTGATAAATTCTCTCTTTTTATATTTGAGGACATTTGGTTAGGCTAATTTATCCAAAATGCAAGCCTCAGCTAAGCTGTGCTGCAAGTATTTCGCTAATATTTCCCCTCATTTAAAGAAAGCCAGTGAAAAGAATACACATGCCAGGATACATAGAATATTATGAGTGTAAGCAGCCAGAGACGAGCTTGGAAGATAATATTTCTCTTAAGTCCTTTTCAAAAGATTATATAAATCGTTTTTGACATCTGCAAATTATAACTTTTCTAAAAGTAGCATATTTAGTAGGAAAAACCTATTCATCAACTCAATTCCCGGATTTTTGAGAAGATGGATTTCATCAATGAATATTACTTAAATGTTTAGAATCCAGGGTGCATGATGCCTAAGCAATGAGTCTAGCTTTTCGCTTGTGGTTATGATCAAGTTATATTTTGCAAGATAGGGCTCAGATATCTCAATGCAACCAATAAAAAGAGCAAATTTGGCAAAATATTCAAATTTTATCTTAAATTCCTTGTATTTTTTAGATGCAAATGCCTCTAATGGGACAATACAAAGCTTCTTTCCTTTTCCTTAAATCAGAGATGTAAGTAATTTAATTTCTGTGGTCAGTTTTTTTTAGATGCAGTTGGCGTTTACACAAGGATATGCTTTTTTTCGATAATTCTGCTTTTATTACCTCCATTTGTGTTGGCCTTAGCTTCTGAATCTTTTCTTTTTCATGTACTTCATTAAGTTTTTTTGGAATCATTTTCTTAATCTACTCATGCTTCATAAGCAGAAAGATATATTGGATATTATAAACTAATGTTTAGGGATGATTCACTGTTTCTTGTAGCCTATCTATTGTAAAGTCAGCAATTATCTTGAGATTAGCAACATCTTCTTCATTGTATTTAAAGAGAAGCCTTAAATAATACTCATCTGCCTGTTGCCTGATACATTCTCTATAAGCACACAGGATTACCGCCATAAAAATTTTATTATCTTTTTTCATTGTATACCTAGTTACTTTCAATCACTTTAAGGCCGCCTAACTACCCTACTCTCCTACTTGTTGCCTTTACAACAAAGAGTGGGATTTAGGCAGTATGTCAGGATCTTTCTTTTTTAGGAAAGGTATTCCAATAGATTCTCCATTAAAGGTAATAATAAGGCTATATTTGCTCAATTCCTGATTTAATGCAAAAAGATTGAGATTAATGCCTTTAACATTGTTTTTGTATCAATCCCATCAAGCAAACCAATGTCAGTAAGCTCATCATACTTAAGAACGTCTGTTGCTTCTATGCCAAGGAAATCAACCCTATTCCTATAGAATTCATTCAATCTCCATGTTTTAATCCATATGAAGCTCGTCAGCAAGTTAGTCTGAGTTTAGAATATTGAGATTTTTTTTGCTTCCAAAAACTTTCTGTCAAATTAACTTTTACGGGTATTTGACAATCCCTTTACCTTGTCTCTTGCAATAAAATCATCTCAGTTTGATATGCGGACACAGTATTTATCCATTTCTAGAAAAAATAACTGTTTATTATTATGGTAAACTGTCTAAGTGACAATGAACAGATCATTTTGGGCGAAGCCTTAGTACATCGAGGTTGCCTGGATGCTAGAATATCCTAGTAAGAATTGAGTTGAGCTAACATCATAGCCATTCTTAGTAAGATAAGTTGCAAAGGTATGCTTTAAGGTATGAGGATGTACATACTTTTCAATAACAGCACTTAAGACAGCTGCTCGATAAATTTGCTGCACATTCCGAACATAGGATGCCCATTTCTTCTCGAGAAAAGCAATGAGCTATTATTATTCCTCTTATACTCCTTTATTTTATCCTCAAGGCTGTCTGCAATGGCAAACAATATATCCTTGCTATATTTGCCTTTACATTCTCATCTAAATCCTTTCTTGAGGTCAAGATTAACCATTTTTAACTAGATAATCTTATTTGCTTTAAATCCTGCTGAATAGATAAGTTTCACAATAAGTTTGTGCTTTGGATTATCAATAG
Organism: Loxodes magnus; assembly: GCA_946699065.1. NCBI lineage: Eukaryota > Ciliophora > Karyorelictea > Loxodida > Loxodidae > Loxodes > Loxodes magnus. Next base: position 3,049 of record CAMPDV010002501.1, on the reverse strand, counting down.
TATTAAGCAAGGCCTTTATTAAAAAATTAGGTAGCATTTTTGGTATTTCTAATAACATATCCTGAACAAGAGACTTTTATGCAATTTCTTGATATTGAAAATTTAAGGCTGCTCGTATGCACATTTAATGTATTTCCCGGGAAATTTCTGCCAACTAATCTATCAAGAAAATCCTTTATAGCTATCATATAAATTTCAATAGGATCCTTTTGGATATTGTATAAATAATCTTTGTATACAACTAAGATAGGTTGTGATTGCTCGGATACTTAATCCTCTTTTGAGCGTCTACTTTCATATTAATTTAAAAATATCCATTTTTACTGTTATCCAAACAAAACTAGTTTAAGTATCTCACGTATTCATCTATTATAGTTACTAGGAATAGAAAACTTTTAGTTTAATCGGATTCATAAGCGAAATTATATTTTGCTCAAGTAGCGCAATTTTAATATTCTTAGGAAATGAAGATATCTCTGTACCTGTTGAAATTAGCTTATTAATTGTGAGAATGGTACTGATGGAAACATCAAAACTTAGATTGCTTGAATAAAAGGTCTCCTGCATTATTACTTTCTCAGGAAGCTTCGTTTTCTTCAAATATTTCCCTTTTTGTTAGTTCCAGCACTCAAAAACTATCGCTTTTGGTGCGAATTCGCGAGGGAGAGGGGCATAACATCGTTATATTCAATATTACTCTGAATTTTTCTCTATTGCGTGCTATAATAATAGAAAAATTTCTCGATAACTGGCATCTGACTGATTTTCGAGGGAAAATACCAAAAATCCCATTCCACTTAACACAATCCTCTATTTCGTAGGGGCGTCTAGCGAATAACCAAATGAAAACTCAAAATTTAAACCAGGGGAATATCAGCCTGGCTGCATTTTATACAAAGGGTTAGGAATTGGCCTTATCTTTCAATAGCTGAAGCTTTGGCAGAAGGAGTTTAGAAGAGATACATTAAGGTTCTTTTGACAAATAGAACTCATTTTTTGACGATCTATAGTAGGAATTAAGTTCAATGGCTCTTGACAGTTTTACTAACTACTTTTTACTCCTAAAGTAAACTAACTACTGAAAAAGCTTATACAAGTAATTTAAGCAATTAACTATTTAAAACCTTTATTACTTTCAGTATCCAAAAGACTAAGTTTAAGACTTAGTTAAATGTACTTCCGATTCTAAGGAAAGAGCTAAAAATTCTTTTCATGCGAACAGATATTCAATTTTTTTTTTTAAAAGCCACTTCAAATTTTAGAACGTAATATTAGAAATTCACACATTTGTATTAAATATGAATCTTCCAAATGTATATTGCTATAAAAATGATAAGTGATCCTGTAATATATGTGAAGAAGCTTTCTTTTCGAGAGATGATCTTTTTCTTTACTTGATGAATATTGTTATTCATGAAGCTTAGCAAGGGATATTTCGGAAGAGCCTTATTTTTTTGGAACTGAAAATCTAAAAATACATAATCTCTGATAAAGATCATTCAAGAAAAACTGATTTTAAATAACGTTTAGTTTCATTAGTTTTCTAAGCATTATCGTAATTAGATTGAATGCTAATCTTGTAATTTAGAATTCAATGACAGACTTTTAGTTTCTTGATTCATGAAAGTATTTAGTTAGTATGTATTGAGTATTAGAGCACGAAGAATTTGATTGTGGAAGTCTCAAATTTAATAGAGGGAGTGAAATAAATTATTTCCATAATTTAGATTAAAAAAGCGGAGATTAAAAATATGCAGGAATTGCGTTTCATGGACTTTTAAAATCAAACCAGACTCAACTAATCTAAATAAACGAAGTTACCTTCACTTAAAGCTTAATTTGATCATATTTATACTATTTATACAGTGAAATTGAAGCTCTCTTTTTGATTTCAGAACTGTAAGTTATTTAGCAGGAGATTTAAATGACTGTTATTAAGATATTTAAAACTAAGATACTTGGTATGAGAGCAATTTTAATGGCACCTAATAAAGAGCAGCAATAGAAGGCTAAAATGGTTAGTAAAATGGTTTAGTTTAGCTATAACTTAGTTACATCAATAATTTGAGTAGTTAAATATAAGTGATACTGAGCAGCAATATATTGAGCCATAATTAGAGGTATTCAGAAGAAAGGTTCCGAAAATATTGTCCCCATAAGCAAAGTAATGTTAAACTACACATAATTGGTTTTTTAAAGTCTTAAGGGTTTTAACTTTAGATGCTTAATAAGAAATGATATAGAAGTTAAGAGGTAAAAAAGCAGATTTTTCTGTGGCTTGTGTCTATAAGATGACAATTTTGGAATAGTTGAAGATATAATATTTGAGTAAATAAGAATGGTAGAAGATATTAAGATGACTAATTGTAGCTTTTGCTATAACTAAATCTGAATGAATAACTGATTGACTCAAAATTGAGTTGAAACAGATTTTGGCTATATTAGTTGTTGAATTATAGTTAACTCTGCATATCCATTTTAATATATTTTCTGATAACTATAATGAAAGAGGTGGAGGAATGATAGTAAACTGAGTATAGGACTGCATAAGGAATGATAAGGCGCAATAATTGTAATTTATAGCCTTGAATGGAAATTAAGTTCTGGTAATAAGTGCTGATAACTAATTGCACATTTTCCTAAACTAGCAGTTTAAATAATAAAGACTAGCTATCTAATAATTAGATAAACTAGAATGCTTAATGTAAATGGAAAAACTTAAACTGCCTCCTTTAAAATTGAGAACACTTTTTTAATGGAAAATATAGGTTGAATGGCAGCTGCAGATTTGAAACTAGCCAGGATGCATAATATAGTAAATTTGTAAATAATAAACAGTAAATTTTAGGGAAGCAGCAGAAAATAAATTTGTAGTTTCTAAATTTTGGATAAAATGTTATTAAGGATTGATAGCAAAATTAGAAATTCTGAATTTTCTAACTAAACCTCTACAAAATATTTGATTGCTTTGTAAAATTGGAATTATTTATAGTTCATATTAGTAAAGTTTAAGTACAATACTCTAATAAACCAAAATTCCAGCTTTATT
>CAMPDV010002500.1:0-68330 GCA_946699065.1 Loxodes magnus | reverse complement strand
GCAAGAAAAGAATATCTAATGATAAGTATTCGTAGCAAGCATATAAATAAAAGTTAGAATCTCCAAAATGTCAGTAATAATTTCACAATACGAATAAGTATTCGGTTTGTCAAATATGCTTGTAGATGAAAGTTAGACTAAAGAAAAGTGAAGAAGTAAAGTAAGAAAAGAAGATAGAATTTAGTTTTAAGGAGTATGCTTTGAGAAGTAATAAGTATTTAGAAAAGTGAAGAAGTAAAGCAAGAAAAGAATATCTAATGATAAGTATTCGTAGCAAGCATATAAATAAAAGTTAGAATCTCCAAAATGTCAGTAATAATTTCACAACTACGAATAAGTATTCGTTTTGTCAAATATGCTTGTAGATGAAAGTTAGACTAAGAAAAGTGAAGAAGTAAAGTAAGAAAAGAAGATAGAATTTCAGTTTTAAGGAGTATGCTTTGAGAAGTAATAAGTATTTAGAAAAGTGAAGAAGTAAAGTAAGAACAAGAATATCTAATGATAAGTATTCGTAGCAAGCATATAAATAAAAGTTAGAATCTCCAAAATGTCAGTAATAATTTCACCAATTACGAATAAGTATTCGGTTTGTCAAAATATGCTTGTAGATGAAAGTTAGACTAAAGAAAAGTGAAGAAGTAAAGTAAGAAAAGAAGATAGAATTTCAGTTTTAAGGAGTATGCTTTGAGAAGTAATAAGTATTTAGAAAAGTGAAGAAGTAAAGCAAGAAAAGAATATCTAATGATAAGTATTCGTAGCAAGCATATAAATAAAAGTTAGAATCTCCAAACTGTCAGTAATAATTTCACAATTACGAATAAGTATTCGGTTTGTCAAAATATGCTTGTAGATGAAAGTTAGACTAAAGAAAAGTGAAGCAAGTAAAGTAAGAAAAGAAGATAGAATTTCAGTTTTAAGGAGTATGCTTTGAGAAGTAATAAGTATTTAGAAAAGTGAAGAAGTAAAGCAAGAAAAGAATATCTAATGATAAGTATTCGTAGCAAGCATATAAATAAAAGTTAGAATCTCCAAAATGTCAGTAATAATTTCACAATTACGAATAAGTATTCGGTTTGTCAAAATATGCTTGTAGATGAAGTTAGACTAAAGAAAAGTGAAGAAGTAAAGTAAGAAAAGAAGATAGAATTTCAGTTTTAAGGAGTATGCTTTGAGAAGTAATAAGTATTTAGAAAAGTGAAGAAGTAAAGCAAGAAAAGAATATCTAATGATAAGTATTCGTAGCAAGCATATAAATAAAAGTTAGAATCTCCAAAATGTCAGTAATAATTTCACAATTACGAATAAGTATTCGGTTTGTCAAAATATGCTTGTAGATGAAAGTTAGACTAAAGAAAAGTGAAGAAGTAAAGTAAGAAAGAAGATAGAATTTAGTTTTAAGGAGTATGCTTTGAGAAGTAATAAGTATTTAGAAAAGTGAAGAAGTAAAGCAAGAAAGAATATCTAATGATAAGTATTCGTAGCAAGCATATAAATAAAAGTTAGAATCTCCAAAATGTCAGTAATAATTTCACAATTACGAATAAGTATTCGGTTTGTCAAACTATGCTTGTAGATGAAAGTTAGACTAAAGAAAAGTGAAGAAGTAAAGTAAGAAAAGAAGATAGAATTTCAGTTTTAAGGAGTATGCTTTGAGAAGTAATAAGTATTTAGAAAAGTGAAGAAGTAAAGCAAGAAAAGAATATCTAATGATAAGTATTCGTAGCAAGCATATAATAAAGTTAGAATCTCCAAAATGTCAGTAATAATTTCACAATTACGAATAAGTATTCGTTTTGTCCAAAATATGCTTGTAGATGAAAGTTAGACTAAAGAAAAGTGAAGAAGTAAAGTAAGAAAAGAAGATAGAATTTCAGTTTTAAGGAGTATGCTTTGAGAAGTAATAAGTATTTAGAAAAGTGAAGAAGTAAAGTCAAGAAAAGAATATTAATGATAAGTATTCGTAGCAAGCATATAAATAAAAGTTAGAATCTCCAAAATGTCAGTAATAATTTCACAATTACGAATAAGTATTCGGTTTGTCAAAATATGCTTGTAGATGAAAGTTAGACTAAAGAAAAGTGAAGAAGTAAAGTAAGAAAAGAAGATAGAATTTCAGTTTTAAGGAGTATGCTTTGAGAAGTAATAAGTATTTAGAAAAGTGAAGAAGTAAAGCAAGAAAGAATATCTAATGATAAGTATTCGTAGCAAGCATATAAATAAAAGTTAGAATCTCCAAATGTCAGTAATAATTTCACAATTACGAATAAGTATTCGGTTTGTCAAAATATGCTTGTAGATGAAAGTTAGACTAAAGAAAAGTGAAGAAGTAAAGTAAGAAAAGAAGATAGAATTTCAGTTTTAAGGAGTATGCTTTGAGAAGTAATAAGTATTTAGAAAGTGAAGAAGTAAAGCAAGAAAAGAATATCTAATGATAAGTATTCGTAGCAAGCATATAAATAAAAGTTAGAATCTCCAAATGTCCAGTAATAATTTCACAATTACGAATAAGTATTCGGTTTGTCAAAATATGCTTGTAGATGAAAGTTAGACTAAGAAAAGTGAAGAAGTAAAGTAAGAAAAGAAGATAGAATTTCAGTTTTAAGGAGTATGCTTTGAGAAGTAATAAGTATTTAGAAAAGTGAAGAAGTAAAGCAAGAAAAGAATATTAATGATAAGTATTCGTAGCAAGCATATAAATAAAAGTTAGAATCTCCAAAATGTCAGTAATAATTTCACAATTACGAATAAGTATTCGTTTTGTCAAAATATGCTTGTAGATGAAGTTAGACTAAAGAAAAGTGAAGAAGTAAAGTAAGAAAAGAAGATAGAATTTAGTTTTAAGGAGTATGCTTTGAGAAGTAATAAGTATTTAGAAAAGTGAAGAAGTAAAGCAAGAAAAGAATATCTAATGATAAGTATTCGTAGCAAGCATATAAATAAAAGTTAGAATCTCCCAAAATGTCAGTAATAATTTCACAATTACGAATAAGTATTCGGTTTGTCAAAATATGCTTGTAGATGAAGTTAGACTAAAGAAAAGTGAAGAAGTAAAGTAAGAAAAGAAGATAGAATTTCAGTTTTAAGGAGTATGCTTTGAGAAGTAATAAGTATTTAGAAAGTGAAGAAGTAAAGCAAGAAAAGAATATCTAATGATAAGTATTCGTAGCAAGCATATAAATAAAAGTTAGAATCTCCAAAATGTCAGTAATAATTTCACAATTACGAATAAGTATTCGGTTTGTCAAAATATGCTTGTAGATGAAAGTTAGACTAAAGAAAAGTGAAGAAGTAAAGTAAGAAAGAAGATAGAATTTAGTTTTAAGGAGTATGCTTTGAGAAGTAATAAGTATTTAGAAAAGTGAAGAAGTAAAGCAAGAAAAGAATATCTAATGATAAGTCTTCGTAGCAAGCATATAAATAAAAGTTAGAATCTCCAAAATGTCAGTAATAATTTCACAATTACGAATAAGTATTCGTTTTGTCAAAATATGCTTGTAGATGAAAGTTAGACTAAAGAAAAGTGAAGAAGTAAAGTAAGAAAAGAAGATAGAATTTCAGTTTTAAGGAGTATGCTTTGAGAAGTAATAAGTATTTAGAAAAGTGAAGAAGTAAAGTAAGAAAAGAATATCTAATGATAAGTATTCGTAGCAAGCATATAAATAAAAGTTAGAATCTCCAAAATGTCAGTAATAATTTCACAATTACGAATAAGTATTCGGTTTGTCAAATATGCTTGTAGATGAACGTTAGACTAAAGAAAAGTGAAGAAGTAAAGTAAGAAAGAAGATAGAATTTAGTTTTAAGGAGTATGCTTTGAGAAGTAATAAGTATTTAGAAAAGTGAAGAAGTAAAGCAGAAAAGAATATCTAATGATAAGTATCGTAGCAAGCATATAAATAAAAGTTAGAATCTCCCAAAATGTCAGTAATAATTTCACAATTACGAATAAGTATTCGGTTTGTCAAATATGCTTGTAGATGAAAGTTAGACTAAAGAAAAGTGAAGAAGTAAAGTAAGAAAAGAAGATAGAATTTCAGTTTTAAGGAGTATGCTTTGAGAAGTAATAAGTATTTAGAAAAGTGAAGAAGTAAAGCAAGAAAAGAATATCTAATGATAAGTATTCGTAGCAAGCATATAAATAAAAGTTAGAATCTCCAAAATGTCAGTAATAATTTCACAATTACGAATAAGTATTCGGTTTGTCAAATATGCTTGTAGATGAAAGTTAGACTAAAGAAAAGTGAAGAAGTAAAGTAAGAAAGAAGATAGAATTTCAGTTTTAAGGAGTATGCTTTGAGAAGTAATAAGTATTTAGAAAAGTGAAGAAGTAAAGCAAGAAAAGAATATCTAATGATAAGTATTCGTAGCAAGCATATAAATAAAAGTTAGAATCTCCAAAATGTCAGTAATAATTTCACAATTACGAATAAGTATTCGTTTTGTCAAAATATGCTTGTAGATGAAAGTTAGACTAAAGAAAAGTGAAGAAGTAAAGTAAGAAAAGAAGATAGAATTTAGTTTTAAGGAGTATGCTTTGAGAAGTAATAAGTATTTAGAAAAGTGAAGAAGTAAAGCAAGAAAAGAATATCTAATGATAAGTATTCGTAGCAAGCATATAAATAAAAGTTAGAATCTCCAAAATGTCAGTAATAATTTCACAATTACGAATAAGTATTCGGTTTGTCAAAATATGCTTGTAGATGAAAGTTAGACTAAAGAAAAGTGAAGAAGTAAAGTAAGAAAAGAAGATAGAATTTCAGTTTTAAGGAGTATGCTTTGAGAAGTAATAAGTATTTAGAAAAGTGAAGAAGTAAAGCAAGAAAAGAATATCTAATGATAAGTATTCGTAGCAAGCATATAAATAAAAGTTAGAATCTCCAAAATGTCAGTAATAATTTCACAATTACGAATAAGTATTCGGTTTGTCAAAATATGCTTGTAGATGAAAGTTAGACTAAAGAAAAGTGAAGAAGTAAAGTAAGAAAAGAAGATAGAATTTAGTTTTAAGGAGTATGCTTTGAGAAGTAATAAGTATTTAGAAAAGTGAAGAAGTAAGCAAGAAAAGAATATCTAATGATAAGTATTCGTAGCAAGCAATAAATAAAAGTTAGAATCTCCAAATGTCAGTAATAATTTCACAATTACGAATAAGTATTCGTTTTGTCAAAATATGCTTGTAGATGAAAGTTAGACTAAAGAAAAGTGAAGAAGTAAAGTAAGAAAAGAAGATAGAATTTCAGTTTTAAGGAGTATGCTTTGAGAAGTAATAAGTATTTAGAAAAGTGAAGAAGTAAAGTAAGAAAAGAATATCTAATGATAAGTATTCGTAGCAAGCATATAACTAAAAGTTAGAATCTCCAAAATGTCAGTAATAATTTCACAATTACGAATAAGTATTCGGTTTGTCAAAATATGCTTGTAGATGAAAGTTAGACTAAAGAAAAGTGAAGAAGTAAAGTAAGAAAAGAAGATAGAATTTCAGTTTTAAGGAGTATGCTTTGAGAAGTAATAAGTATTTAGAAAAGTGAAGAAGTAAAGCAAGAAAAGAATATCTAATGATAAGTATTCGTAGCAAGCATATAAATAAAAGTTAGAATCTCCAAAATGTCAGTAATAATTTCACAATTACGAATAAGTATTCGGTTTGTCAAAATATGCTTGTAGATGAAAGTTAGACTAAGAAAAGTGAAGAAGTAAAGTAAGAAAGAAGATAGAATTTCAGTTTTAAGGAGTATGCTTTGAGAAGTAATAAGTATTTAGAAAAGTGAAGAAGTAAAGCAAGAAAAGAATATCTAATGATAAGTATTCGTAGCAAGCATATAAATAAAAGTTAGAATCTCCAAAATGTCAGTAATAATTTCACAATTACGAATAAGTATTCGGTTTGTCAAAATATGCTTGTAGATGAAAGTTAGACTAAAGAAAAGTGAAGAAGTAAAGTAAGAAAAGAAGATAGAATTTCAGTTTTAAGGAGTATGCTTTGAGAAGTAATAAGTATTTAGAAAAGTGAAGAAGTAAAGCAAGAAAAGAATATCTAATGATAAGTATTCGTAGCAAGCATATAAATAAAAGTTAGAATCTCCAAAATGTCAGTAATAATTTCACAATTACGAATAAGTATTCGGTTTGTCAAAATATGCTTGTAGATGAAAGTTAGACTAAAGAAAAGTGAAGAAGTAAAGTAAGAAAAGAAGATAGAATTTAGTTTTAAGGAGTATGCTTTGAGAAGTAATAAGTATTTAGAAAGTGAAGAAGTAAAGCAAGAAAAGAATATCTAATGATAAGTATTCGTAGCAAGCATATAAATAAAAGTTAGAATCTCCAAAATGTCAGTAATAATTTCACAATTACGAATAAGTATTCGTTTTGTCAAAATATGCTTGTAGATGAAAGTTAGACTAAAGAAAAGTGAAGAAGTAAAGTAAGAAAGAAGATAGAATTTCAGTTTTAAGGAGTATGCTTTGAGAAGTAATAAGTATTTAGAAAAGTGAAGAAGTAAAGTAAGAAAAGAATATCTAATGATAAGTATTCGTAGCAAGCATATAAATAAAAGTTAGAATCTCCCAAAATGTCAGTAATAATTTCACAATTACGAATAAGTATTCGGTTTGTCAAAATATGCTTGTAGATGAAAGTTAGACTAAAGAAAGTGAAGAAGTAAAGTAAGAAAAGAAGATAGAATTTCAGTTTTAAGGAGTATGCTTTGAGAAGTAATAAGTATTTAGAAAAGTGAAGAAGTAAAGCAAGAAAAGAATATCTAATGATAAGTATTCGTAGCAAGCATATAAATAAAAGTTAGAATCTCCAAAATGTCAGTAATAATTTCACAATTACGAATAAGTATTCGGTTTGTCAAAATATGCTTGTAGATGAAAGTTAGACTAAAGAAAAGTGAAGAAGTAAAGTAAGAAAAGAAGATAGAATTTCAGTTTTAAGGAGTATGCTTTGAGAAGTAATAAGTATTTAGAAAAGTGAAGAAGTAAAGCAAGAAAAGAATATCTAATGATAAGTATTCGTAGCAAGCATATAAATAAAAGTTAGAATCTCCAAATGTCAGTAATAATTTCACAATTACGAATAAGTATTCGGTTTGTCAAAATATGCTTGTAGATGAAAGTTAGACTAAAGAAAAGTGAAGAAGTAAAGTAAGAAAAGAAGATAGAATTTCAGTTTTAAGGAGTATGCTTTGAGAAGTAATAAGTATTTAGAAAAGTGAAGAAGTAACAGCAAGAAAAGAATATCTAATGATAAGTATTCGTAGCAAGCATATAAATAAAAGTTAGAATCTCCAAATGTCAGTAATAATTTCACAATTACGAATAAGTATTCGTTTTGTCAAAATATGCTTGTAGATGAAAGTTAGACTAAAGAAAAGTGAAGAAGTAAAGTAAGAAAAGAAGATAGAATTTCAGTTTTAAGGAGTATGCTTTGAGAAGTAATAAGTATTTAGAAAAGTGAAGAAGTAAAGTAAGAAAAGAATATCTAATGATAAGTATTCGTAGCAAGCATATAAATAAAAGTTAGAATCTCCAAAATGTCAGTAATAATTTCACAATTACGAATAAGTATTCGGTTTGTCAAAATATGCTTGTAGATGAAAGTTAGACTAAAGAAAAGTGAAGAAGTAAAGTAAGAAAAGAAGATAGAATTTCAGTTTCTAAGGAGTATGCTTTGAGAAGTAATAAGTATTTAGAAAAGTGAAGAAGTAAAGCAAGAAAAGAATATCTAATGATAAGTATTCGTAGCAAGCATATAAATAAAAGTTAGAATCTCCAAAATGTCAGTAATAATTTCACAATTACGAATAAGTATTCGGTTTGTCAAAATATGCTTGTAGATGAAAGTTAGACTAAAGAAAGTGAAGAAGTAAAGTAAGAAAGAAGATAGAATTTCAGTTTTAAGGAGTATGCTTTGAGAAGTAATAAGTATTTAGAAAAGTGAAGAAGTAAGTAAGAAAAGAATATCTAATGATAAGTATTCGTAGCAAGCATATAAATAAAAGTTAGAATCTCCAAAATGTCAGTAATAATTTCACAATTACGAATAAGTATTCGGTTTGTCAAAATATGCTTGTAGATGAAGTTAGACTAAAGAAAAGTGAAGAAGTAAAGTAAGAAAAGAAGATAGAATTTAGTTTTAAGGAGTATGCTTTGAGAAGTAATAACGTATTTAGAAAAGTGAAGAAGTAAAGCAAGAAAAGAATATCTAATGATAAGTATTCGTAGCAAGCATATAAATAAAAGTTAGAATCTCCAAAATGTCAGTAATAATTTCACAATTACGAATAAGTATTCGTTTTGTCAAAATATGCTTGTAGATGAAAGTTAGACTAAAGAAAAGTGAAGAAGTAAAGTAAGAAAAGAAGATAGAATTTAGTTTTAAGGAGTATGCTTTGAGAAGTAATAAGTATTTAGAAAAGTGAAGAAGTAAAGCAAGAAAAGAATATCTAATGATAAGTATTCGTAGCAAGCATATAAATAAAAGTTAGAATCTCCAAAATGTCAGTAATAATTTCACAATTACGAATAAGTATTCGGTTTGTCAAAATATGCTTGTAGATGAAAGTTAGACTAAAGAAAAGTGAAGAAGTAAAGTAAGAAAGAAGATAGAATTTCAGTTTTAAGGAGTATGCTTTGAGAAGTAATAAGTATTTAGAAAAGTGAAGAAGGAAAGTAAGAAAAGAAGATAGAATTTCAGTTTTAAGGAGTATGCTTTGAGAAGTAATAAGTATTACTTCTCAAAGCATACTCCTTAAAACTGAAATTCTATCTTCTTTTCTTACTTTCCTTCTTCACTTTTCTAAATACTTATTACTTCTCAAAGCATACTCCTTAAAACTGAAATTCTATCTTCTTTTCTTACTTTACTTCTTCACTTTTCTTTAGTCTAACTTTCATCTACAAGCATATTTTGACAAACCGAATACTTATTCGTAATTGTGAAATTATTACTGACATTTTGGAGATTCTAACTTTTATTTATATGCTTGCTACGAATACTTATCATTAGATATTCTTTTCTTGCTTTACTTCTTCACTTTTCTAAATACTTATTACTTCTCAAAGCATACTCCTTAAAACTGAAATTCTATCTTCTTTTCTTACTTTACTTCTTCACTTTTCTTTAGTCTAACTTTCATCTACAAGCATATTTTGACAAAACGAATACTTATTCGTAATTGTGAAATTATTACTGACATTTTGGAGATTCTAACTTTTATTTATATGCTTGCTACGAATACTTATCATTAGATATTCTTTTCTTGCTTTACTTCTTCACTTTTCTAAATACTTATTACTTCTCAAAGCATACTCCTTAAAACTAAATTCTATCTTCTTTTCTTACTTTACTTCTTCACTTTTCTTTAGTCTAACTTTCATCTACAAGCATATTTTGACAAACCGAATACTTATTCGTAATTGTGAAATTATTACTGACATTTTGGAGATTCTAACTTTTATTTATATGCTTGCTACGAATACTTATCATTAGATATTCTTTTCTTGCTTTACTTCTTCACTTTTCTAAATACTTATTACTTCTCAAAGCATACTCCTTAAAACTAAATTCTATCTTCTTTTCTTACTTTACTTCTTCACTTTTCTTTAGTCTAACTTTCATCTACAAGCATATTTTGACAAACCGAATACTTATTCGTAATTGTGAAATTATTACTGACATTTTGGAGATTCTAACTTTTATTTATATGCTTGCTACGAATACTTATCATTAGATATTCTTTTCTTGCTTTACTTCTTCACTTTTCTAAATACTTATTACTTCTCAAAGCATACTCCTTAAAACTGAAATTCTATCTTCTTTTCTTACTTTACTTCTTCACTTTTCTTTAGTCTAACTTTCATCTACAAGCATATTTTGACAAACCGAATACTTATTCGTAATTGTGAAATTATTACTGACATTTTGGAGATTCTAACTTTTATTTATATGCTTGCTACGAATACTTATCATTAGATATTCTTTTCTTGCTTTACTTCTTCACTTTTCTAAATACTTATTACTTCTCAAAGCATACTCCTTAAAACTGAAATTCTATCTTCTTTTCTTACTTTACTTCTTCACTTTTCTTTAGTCTAACTTTCATCTACAAGCATATTTTGACAAACCGAATACTTATTCGTAATTGTGAAATTATTACTGACATTTTGGAGATTCTAACTTTTATTTATATGCTTGCTACGAATACTTATCATTAGATATTCTTTTCTTGCTTTACTTCTTCACTTTTCTAAATACTTATTACTTCTCAAAGCATACTCCTTAAAACTGAAATTCTATCTTCTTTTCTTACTTTACTTCTTCACTTTTCTTTAGTCTAACTTTCATCTACAAGCATATTTTGACAAACCGAATACTTATTCGTAATTGTGAAATTATTACTGACATTTTGGAGATTCTAACTTTTATTTATATGCTTGCTACGAATACTTATCATTAGATATTCTTTTCTTACTTTACTTCTTCACTTTTCTAAATACTTATTACTTCTCAAAGCATACTCCTTAAAACTGAAATTCTATCTTCTTTTCTTACTTTACTTCTTCACTTTTCTTTAGTCTAACTTTCATCTACAAGCATATTTTGACAAAACGAATACTTATTCGTAATTGTGAAATTATTACTGACATTTTGGAGATTCTAACTTTTATTTATATGCTTGCTACGAATACTTATCATTAGATATTCTTTTCTTGCTTTACTTCTTCACTTTTCTAAATACTTATTACTTCTCAAAGCATACTCCTTAAAACTAAATTCTATCTTCTTTTCTTACTTTACTTCTTCACTTTTCTTTAGTCTAACTTTCATCTACAAGCATATTTTGACAAACCGAATACTTATTCGTAATTGTGAAATTATTACTGACATTTTGGAGATTCTAACTTTTATTTATATGCTTGCTACGAATACTTATCATTAGATATTCTTTTCTTGCTTTACTTCTTCACTTTTCTAAATACTTATTACTTCTCAAAGCATACTCCTTAAAACTGAAATTCTATCTTCTTTTCTTACTTTACTTCTTCACTTTTCTTTAGTCTAACTTTCATCTACAAGCATATTTTGACAAACCGAATACTTATTCGTAATTGTGAAATTATTACTGACATTTTGGAGATTCTAACTTTTATTTATATGCTTGCTACGAATACTTATCATTAGATATTCTTTTCTTGCTTTACTTCTTCACTTTTCTAAATACTTATTACTTCTCAAAGCATACTCCTTAAAACTAAATTCTATCTTCTTTTCTTACTTTACTTCTTCACTTTTCTTTAGTCTAACTTTCATCTACAAGCATATTTTGACAAAACGAATACTTATTCGTAATTGTGAAATTATTACTGACATTTTGGAGATTCTAACTTTTATTTATATGCTTGCTACGAATACTTATCATTAGATATTCTTTTCTTGCTTTACTTCTTCACTTTTCTAAATACTTATTACTTCTCAAAGCATACTCCTTAAAACTAAATTCTATCTTCTTTTCTTACTTTACTTCTTCACTTTTCTTTAGTCTAACTTTCATCTACAAGCATATTTTGACAAACCGAATACTTATTCGTAATTGTGAAATTATTACTGACATTTTGGAGATTCTAACTTTTATTTATATGCTTGCTACGAATACTTATCATTAGATATTCTTTTCTTGCTTTACTTCTTCACTTTTCTAAATACTTATTACTTCTCAAAGCATACTCCTTAAAACTGAAATTCTATCTTCTTTTCTTACTTTACTTCTTCACTTTTCTTTAGTCTAACTTTCATCTACAAGCATATTTTGACAAACCGAATACTTATTCGTAATTGTGAAATTATTACTGACATTTTGGAGATTCTAACTTTTATTTATATGCTTGCTACGAATACTTATCATTAGATATTCTTTTCTTGCTTTACTTCTTCACTTTTCTAAATACTTATTACTTCTCAAAGCATACTCCTTAAAACTAAATTCTATCTTCTTTTCTTACTTTACTTCTTCACTTTTCTTTAGTCTAACTTTCATCTACAAGCATATTTTGACAAAACGAATACTTATTCGTAATTGTGAAATTATTACTGACATTTTGGAGATTCTAACTTTTATTTATATGCTTGCTACGAATACTTATCATTAGATATTCTTTTCTTGCTTTACTTCTTCACTTTTCTAAATACTTATTACTTCTCAAAGCATACTCCTTAAAACTGAAATTCTATCTTCTTTTCTTACTTTACTTCTTCACTTTTCTTTAGTCTAACTTTCATCTACAAGCATATTTTGACAAACCGAATACTTATTCGTAATTGTGAAATTATTACTGACATTTTGGAGATTCTAACTTTTATTTATATGCTTGCTACGAATACTTATCATTAGATATTCTTTTCTTACTTTACTTCTTCACTTTTCTAAATACTTATTACTTCTCAAAGCATACTCCTTAAAACTGAAATTCTATCTTCTTTTCTTACTTTACTTCTTCACTTTTCTTTAGTCTAACTTTCATCTACAAGCATATTTTGACAAACCGAATACTTATTCGTAATTGTGAAATTATTACTGACATTTTGGAGATTCTAACTTTTATTTATATGCTTGCTACGAATACTTATCATTAGATATTCTTTTCTTGCTTTACTTCTTCACTTTTCTAAATACTTATTACTTCTCAAAGCATACTCCTTAAAACTGAAATTCTATCTTCTTTTCTTACTTTACTTCTTCACTTTTCTTTAGTCTAACTTTCATCTACAAGCATATTTTGACAAACCGAATACTTATTCGTAATTGTGAAATTATTACTGACATTTTGGAGATTCTAACTTTTATTTATATGCTTGCTACGAATACTTATCATTAGATATTCTTTTCTTACTTTACTTCTTCACTTTTCTAAATACTTATTACTTCTCAAAGCATACTCCTTAAAACTGAAATTCTATCTTCTTTTCTTACTTTACTTCTTCACTTTTCTTTAGTCTAACTTTCATCTACAAGCATATTTTGACAAAACGAATACTTATTCGTAATTGTGAAATTATTACTGACATTTTGGAGATTCTAACTTTTATTTATATGCTTGCTACGAATACTTATCATTAGATATTCTTTTCTTGCTTTACTTCTTCACTTTTCTAAATACTTATTACTTCTCAAAGCATACTCCTTAAAACTAAATTCTATCTTCTTTTCTTACTTTACTTCTTCACTTTTCTTTAGTCTAACTTTCATCTACAAGCATATTTTGACAAACCGAATACTTATTCGTAATTGTGAAATTATTACTGACATTTTGGAGATTCTAACTTTTATTTATATGCTTGCTACGAATACTTATCATTAGATATTCTTTTCTTGCTTTACTTCTTCACTTTTCTAAATACTTATTACTTCTCAAAGCATACTCCTTAAAACTGAAATTCTATCTTCTTTTCTTACTTTACTTCTTCACTTTTCTTTAGTCTAACTTTCATCTACAAGCATATTTTGACAAACCGAATACTTATTCGTAATTGTGAAATTATTACTGACATTTTGGAGATTCTAACTTTTATTTATATGCTTGCTACGAATACTTATCATTAGATATTCTTTTCTTGCTTTACTTCTTCACTTTTCTAAATACTTATTACTTCTCAAAGCATACTCCTTAAAACTGAAATTCTATCTTCTTTTCTTACTTTACTTCTTCACTTTTCTTTAGTCTAACTTTCATCTACAAGCATATTTTGACAAACCGAATACTTATTCGTAATTGTGAAATTATTACTGACATTTTGGAGATTCTAACTTTTATTTATATGCTTGCTACGAATACTTATCATTAGATATTCTTTTCTTGCTTTACTTCTTCACTTTTCTAAATACTTATTACTTCTCAAAGCATACTCCTTAAAACTGAAATTCTATCTTCTTTTCTTACTTTACTTCTTCACTTTTCTTTAGTCTAACTTTCATCTACAAGCATATTTTGACAAACCGAATACTTATTCGTAATTGTGAAATTATTACTGACATTTTGGAGATTCTAACTTTTATTTATATGCTTGCTACGAATACTTATCATTAGATATTCTTTTCTTGCTTTACTTCTTCACTTTTCTAAATACTTATTACTTCTCAAAGCATACTCCTTAAAACTAAATTCTATCTTCTTTTCTTACTTTACTTCTTCACTTTTCTTTAGTCTAACTTTCATCTACAAGCATATTTTGACAAACCGAATACTTATTCGTAATTGTGAAATTATTACTGACATTTTGGAGATTCTAACTTTTATTTATATGCTTGCTACGAATACTTATCATTAGATATTCTTTTCTTGCTTTACTTCTTCACTTTTCTAAATACTTATTACTTCTCAAAGCATACTCCTTAAAACTGAAATTCTATCTTCTTTTCTTACTTTACTTCTTCACTTTTCTTTAGTCTAACTTTCATCTACAAGCATATTTTGACAAACCGAATACTTATTCGTAATTGTGAAATTATTACTGACATTTTGGAGATTCTAACTTTTATTTATATGCTTGCTACGAATACTTATCATTAGATATTCTTTTCTTGCTTTACTTCTTCACTTTTCTAAATACTTATTACTTCTCAAAGCATACTCCTTAAAACTGAAATTCTATCTTCTTTTCTTACTTTACTTCTTCACTTTTCTTTAGTCTAACTTTCATCTACAAGCATATTTTGACAAACCGAATACTTATTCGTAATTGTGAAATTATTACTGACATTTTGGAGATTCTAACTTTTATTTATATGCTTGCTACGAATACTTATTCTTTTCTTGCTTTACTTCTTCACTTTTCTAAATACTTATTACTTCTCAAAGCATACTCCTTAAAACTGAAATTCTATCTTCTTTTCTTACTTTACTTCTTCACTTTTCTTTAGTCTAACTTTCATCTACAAGCATATTTTGACAAACCGAATACTTATTCGTAATTGTGAAATTATTACTGACATTTTGGAGATTCTAACTTTTATTTATATGCTTGCTACGAATACTTATCATTAGATATTCTTTTCTTACTTTACTTCTTCACTTTTCTAAATACTTATTACTTCTCAAAGCATACTCCTTAAAACTGAAATTCTATCTTCTTTTCTTACTTTACTTCTTCACTTTTCTTTAGTCTAACTTTCATCTACAAGCATATTTTGACAAAACGAATACTTATTCGTAATTGTGAAATTATTACTGACATTTTGGAGATTCTAACTTTTATTTATATGCTTGCTACGAATACTTATCATTAGATATTCTTTTCTTGCTTTACTTCTTCACTTTTCTAAATACTTATTACTTCTCAAAGCATACTCCTTAAAACTAAATTCTATCTTCTTTTCTTACTTTACTTCTTCACTTTTCTTTAGTCTAACTTTCATCTACAAGCATATTTTGACAAACCGAATACTTATTCGTAATTGTGAAATTATTACTGACATTTTGGAGATTCTAACTTTTATTTATATGCTTGCTACGAATACTTATCATTAGATATTCTTTTCTTGCTTTACTTCTTCACTTTTCTAAATACTTATTACTTCTCAAAGCATACTCCTTAAAACTGAAATTCTATCTTCTTTTCTTACTTTACTTCTTCACTTTTCTTTAGTCTAACTTTCATCTACAAGCATATTTTGACAAACCGAATACTTATTCGTAATTGTGAAATTATTACTGACATTTTGGAGATTCTAACTTTTATTTATATGCTTGCTACGAATACTTATCATTAGATATTCTTTTCTTGCTTTACTTCTTCACTTTTCTAAATACTTATTACTTCTCAAAGCATACTCCTTAAAACTGAAATTCTATCTTCTTTTCTTACTTTACTTCTTCACTTTTCTTTAGTCTAACTTTCATCTACAAGCATATTTTGACAAACCGAATACTTATTCGTAATTGTGAAATTATTACTGACATTTTGGAGATTCTAACTTTTATTTATATGCTTGCTACGAATACTTATCATTAGATATTCTTTTCTTACTTTACTTCTTCACTTTTCTAAATACTTATTACTTCTCAAAGCATACTCCTTAAAACTGAAATTCTATCTTCTTTTCTTACTTTACTTCTTCACTTTTCTTTAGTCTAACTTTCATCTACAAGCATATTTTGACAAAACGAATACTTATTCGTAATTGTGAAATTATTACTGACATTTTGGAGATTCTAACTTTTATTTATATGCTTGCTACGAATACTTATCATTAGATATTCTTTTCTTGCTTTACTTCTTCACTTTTCTAAATACTTATTACTTCTCAAAGCATACTCCTTAAAACTAAATTCTATCTTCTTTTCTTACTTTACTTCTTCACTTTTCTTTAGTCTAACTTTCATCTACAAGCATATTTTGACAAACCGAATACTTATTCGTAATTGTGAAATTATTACTGACATTTTGGAGATTCTAACTTTTATTTATATGCTTGCTACGAATACTTATCATTAGATATTCTTTTCTTGCTTTACTTCTTCACTTTTCTAAATACTTATTACTTCTCAAAGCATACTCCTTAAAACTGAAATTCTATCTTCTTTTCTTACTTTACTTCTTCACTTTTCTTTAGTCTAACTTTCATCTACAAGCATATTTTGACAAACCGAATACTTATTCGTAATTGTGAAATTATTACTGACATTTTGGAGATTCTAACTTTTATTTATATGCTTGCTACGAATACTTATCATTAGATATTCTTTTCTTGCTTTACTTCTTCACTTTTCTAAATACTTATTACTTCTCAAAGCATACTCCTTAAAACTGAAATTCTATCTTCTTTTCTTACTTTACTTCTTCACTTTTCTTTAGTCTAACTTTCATCTACAAGCATATTTTGACAAACCGAATACTTATTCGTAATTGTGAAATTATTACTGACATTTTGGAGATTCTAACTTTTATTTATATGCTTGCTACGAATACTTATCATTAGATATTCTTTTCTTGCTTTACTTCTTCACTTTTCTAAATACTTATTACTTCTCAAAGCATACTCCTTAAAACTGAAATTCTATCTTCTTTTCTTACTTTACTTCTTCACTTTTCTTTAGTCTAACTTTCATCTACAAGCATATTTTGACAAACCGAATACTTATTCGTAATTGTGAAATTATTACTGACATTTTGGAGATTCTAACTTTTATTTATATGCTTGCTACGAATACTTATCATTAGATATTCTTTTCTTGCTTTACTTCTTCACTTTTCTAAATACTTATTACTTCTCAAAGCATACTCCTTAAAACTAAATTCTATCTTCTTTTCTTACTTTACTTCTTCACTTTTCTTTAGTCTAACTTTCATCTACAAGCATATTTTGACAAAACGAATACTTATTCGTAATTGTGAAATTATTACTGACATTTTGGAGATTCTAACTTTTATTTATATGCTTGCTACGAATACTTATCATTAGATATTCTTTTCTTGCTTTACTTCTTCACTTTTCTAAATACTTATTACTTCTCAAAGCATACTCCTTAAAACTAAATTCTATCTTCTTTTCTTACTTTACTTCTTCACTTTTCCAAATACTTATTACTTCTCAAAGCATACTCCTTAAAACTGAAATTCTATCTTCTTTTCTTACTTTACTTCTTCACTTTTCTAAATACTTATTACTTCTCAAAGCATACTCCTTAAAACTAAATTCTATCTTCTTTTCTTACTTTACTTCTTCACTTTTCTTTAGTCTAACTTTCATCTACAAGCATATTTTGACAAAACGAATACTTATTCGTAATTGTGAAATTATTACTGACATTTTGGAGATTCTAACTTTTATTTATATGCTTGCTACGAATACTTATCATTAGATATTCTTTTCTTACTTTACTTCTTCACTTTTCTAAATACTTATTACTTCTCAAAGCATACTCCTTAAAACTGAAATTCTATCTTCTTTTCTTACTTTACTTCTTCACTTTTCTTTAGTCTAACTTTCATCTACAAGCATATTTTGACAAACCGAATACTTATTCGTAATTGTGAAATTATTACTGACATTTTGGAGATTCTAACTTTTATTTATATGCTTGCTACGAATACTTATCATTAGATATTCTTTTCTTGCTTTACTTCTTCACTTTTCTAAATACTTATTACTTCTCAAAGCATACTCCTTAAAACTGAAATTCTATCTTCTTTTCTTACTTTACTTCTTCACTTTTCTTTAGTCTAACTTTCATCTACAAGCATATTTTGACAAACCGAATACTTATTCGTAATTGTGAAATTATTACTGACATTTTGGAGATTCTAACTTTTATTTATATGCTTGCTACGAATACTTATCATTAGATATTCTTTTCTTGCTTTACTTCTTCACTTTTCTAAATACTTATTACTTCTCAAAGCATACTCCTTAAAACTAAATTCTATCTTCTTTTCTTACTTTACTTCTTCACTTTTCTTTAGTCTAACTTTCATCTACAAGCATATTTTGACAAAACGAATACTTATTCGTAATTGTGAAATTATTACTGACATTTTGGAGATTCTAACTTTTATTTATATGCTTGCTACGAATACTTATCATTAGATATTCTTTTCTTGCTTTACTTCTTCACTTTTCTAAATACTTATTACTTCTCAAAGCATACTCCTTAAAACTAAATTCTATCTTCTTTTCTTACTTTACTTCTTCACTTTTCTTTAGTCTAACTTTCATCTACAAGCATATTTTGACAAAACGAATACTTATTCGTAATTGTGAAATTATTACTGACATTTTGGAGATTCTAACTTTTATTTATATGCTTGCTACGAATACTTATCATTAGATATTCTTTTCTTACTTTACTTCTTCACTTTTCTAAATACTTATTACTTCTCAAAGCATACTCCTTAAAACTGAAATTCTATCTTCTTTTCTTACTTTACTTCTTCACTTTTCTTTAGTCTAACTTTCATCTACAAGCATATTTTGACAAACCGAATACTTATTCGTAATTGTGAAATTATTACTGACATTTTGGAGATTCTAACTTTTATTTATATGCTTGCTACGAATACTTATCATTAGATATTCTTTTCTTGCTTTACTTCTTCACTTTTCTAAATACTTATTACTTCTCAAAGCATACTCCTTAAAACTGAAATTCTATCTTCTTTTCTTACTTTACTTCTTCACTTTTCTTTAGTCTAACTTTCATCTACAAGCATATTTTGACAAACCGAATACTTATTCGTAATTGTGAAATTATTACTGACATTTTGGAGATTCTAACTTTTATTTATATGCTTGCTACGAATACTTATCATTAGATATTCTTTTCTTACTTTACTTCTTCACTTTTCTAAATACTTATTACTTCTCAAAGCATACTCCTTAAAACTGAAATTCTATCTTCTTTTCTTACTTTACTTCTTCACTTTTCTTTAGTCTAACTTTCATCTACAAGCATATTTTGACAAACCGAATACTTATTCGTAATTGTGAAATTATTACTGACATTTTGGAGATTCTAACTTTTATTTATATGCTTGCTACGAATACTTATCATTAGATATTCTTTTCTTGCTTTACTTCTTCACTTTTCTAAATACTTATTACTTCTCAAAGCATACTCCTTAAAACTAAATTCTATCTTCTTTTCTTACTTTACTTCTTCACTTTTCTTTAGTCTAACTTTCATCTACAAGCATATTTTGACAAAACGAATACTTATTCGTAATTGTGAAATTATTACTGACATTTTGGAGATTCTAACTTTTATTTATATGCTTGCTACGAATACTTATCATTAGATATTCTTTTCTTACTT
This sequence comes from Loxodes magnus, assembly GCA_946699065.1. NCBI lineage: Eukaryota > Ciliophora > Karyorelictea > Loxodida > Loxodidae > Loxodes > Loxodes magnus. The sequence goes on along the minus strand of CAMPDV010002500.1, from coordinate 48,522 downwards.
TACTTCTTCACTTTTCTAAATACTTATTACTTCTCAAAGCATACTCCTTAAAACTGAAATTCTATCTTCTTTTCTTACTTTACTTCTTCACTTTTCTTAGTCTAACTTCATCTACAAGCATATTTTGACAAACCGAATACTTATTCGTAATTGTGAAATTATTACTGACATTTTGGAGATTCTAACTTTTATTTATATGCTTGCTACGAATACTTATCATTAGATATTCTTTTCTTGCTTTACTTCTTCACTTTTCTAAATACTTATTACTTCTCAAAGCATACTCCTTAAAACTGAAATTCTATCTTCTTTTCTTACTTTACTTCTTCACTTTTCTTTAGTCTAACTTTCATCTACAAGCATATTTTGACAAACCGAATACTTATTCGTAATTGTGAAATTATTACTGACATTTTGGAGATTCTAACTTTTATTTATATGCTTGCTACGAATACTTATCATTAGATATTCTTTTCTTACTTTACTTCTTCACTTTTCTAAATACTTATTACTTCTCAAAGCATACTCCTTAAAACTGAAATTCTATCTTCTTTTCTTACTTTACTTCTTCACTTTTCTTAGTCTAACTTTCATCTACAAGCATATTTTGACAAACCGAATACTTATTCGTAATTGTGAAATTATTACTGACATTTTGGAGATTCTAACTTTTATTTATATGCTTGCTACGAATACTTATCATTAGATATTCTTTTCTTGCTTTACTTCTTCACTTTTCTAAATACTTATTACTTCTCAAAGCATACTCCTTAAAACTGAAATTCTATCTTCTTTTCTTACTTTACTTCTTCACTTTTCTTTAGTCTAACTTTCATCTACAAGCATATTTTGACAAAACGAATACTTATTCGTAATTGTGAAATTATTACTGACATTTTGGAGATTCTAACTTTTATTTATATGCTTGCTACGAATACTTATCATTAGATATTCTTTTCTTACTTTACTTCTTCACTTTTCTAAATACTTATTACTTCTCAAAGCATACTCCTTAAAACTGAAATTCTATCTTCTTTTCTTACTTTACTTCTTCACTTTTCTTTAGTCTAACTTTCATCTACAAGCATATTTTGACAAAACGAATACTTATTCGTAATTGTGAAATTATTACTGACATTTTGGAGATTCTAACTTTTATTTATATGCTTGCTACGAATACTTATCATTAGATATTCTTTTCTTGCTTTACTTCTTCACTTTTCTAAATACTTATTACTTCTCAAAGCATACTCCTTAAAACTGAAATTCTATCTTCTTTTCTTACTTTACTTCTTCACTTTTCCAAATACTTACAACCGAATACTTCTCAAAAATTATTACTGCATACTCCTTAAAACTTGCTAAATTCTATCTTCTTTTCTTACTTTACTTCTTCACTTTTCTAAATACTTATTACTTCTCAAAGCATACTCCTTAAAACTAAATTCTATCTTCTTTTCTTACTTTACTTCTTCACTTTCTTTAGTCTAACTTTCATCTACAAGCATATTTTGACAAAACGAATACTTATTCGTAATTGTGAAATTATTACTGACATTTTGGAGATTCTAACTTTTATTTATATGCTTGCTACGAATACTTATCATTAGATATTCTTTTCTTGCTTTACTTCTTCACTTTTCTAAATACTTATTACTTCTCAAAGCATACTCCTTAAAACTGAAATTCTATCTTCTTTTCTTACTTTACTTCTTCACTTTTCCAAATACTTATTACTTCTCAAAGCATCTAAAACTGAAATTCTATCTTCTTTTCTTACACTTCTTCACTTTTCTAAATACTTATTACTTCTCAAAGCATACTTTAAAACTAAATTCTATCTCTTTCTTACTTTACTTCTTCACTTTTCTTTAGTCTAACTTTCATCTACAAGCATATTTTGACAAAACGAATACTTATTCGTAATTGTGAAATTATTACTGACATTTTGGAGATTCTAACTTTTATTTATATGCTTGCTACGAATACTTATCATTAGATATTCTTTTCTTGCTTTACTTCTTCACTTTTCTAAATACTTATTACTTCTCAAAGCATACTCCTTAAAACTGAAATTCTATCTTCTTTCTTACTTTACTTCTCACTAAATACTTATTACTTCTCAAAGCATACTCCTTAAAACTGAAATTCTATCTTCTTTTCTTACTTTACTTCTTCACTTTTCTAAATACTAGCATACTAAAACTAAATTCTATCTTCTTTTCTTACTTTACTTCTTCACTTTCTTTAGTCTAACTTTCATCTACAAGCATATTTTGACAAAACGAATACTTATTCGTAATTGTGAAATTATTACTGACATTTTGGAGATTCTAACTTTTATTTATATGCTTGCTACGAATACTTATCATTAGATATTCTTTTCTTGCTTTACTTCTTCACTTTTCTAAATACTTATTACTTCTCAAGCATACTCCTTAAAACTGAAATTCTATCTTCTTTTCTTACTCTTCTTCACTTTTCCAAATACTTATTACTTCTCAAAGCATACTCCTATGAAATTCTATCTTCTTTTCTTACTTACTTCTTCACTTTTCTAAATACTTATTACTTCTCAAAGCATACTCCTTAGTCTAACTTTCATCTACAAGCATATTTTGACAAAACGAATACTTATTCGTAATTGTGAAATTATTACTGACATTTTGGAGATTCTAACTTTTATTTATATGCTTGCTACGAATACTTATCATTAGATATTCTTTTCTTGCTTTACTTCTTCACTTTTCTAAATACTTATTACTTCTCAAAGCATACTCCTTAAAACTGAAATTCTATCTTCTTTTCTTACTTTACTTCTTCACTTTTCTTAGTCTAACTTTCATCTACAAGCATATTTTGACAAACCGAATACTTATTCGTAATTGTGAAATTATTACTGACATTTTGGAGATTCTAACTTTTATTTATATGCTTGCTACGAATACTTATCATTAGATATTCTTTTCTTGCTTTACTTCTTCACTTTTCTAAATACTTATACTTCTCAAAGCATACTCCTTAAAACATGAAATTCAATCTTCTTTTCTTACTTTACTCTCTTCACTTTTCCTTAGTCCTAACTTTCATCTACAAGCATATTTTGACAAACCGAATACTTATTCGTAATTGTGAAATTATTACTGACATTTTGGAGATTCTAACTTTTATTTATATGCTTGCTACGAATACTTATCATTAGATATTCTTTTCTTACTTTACTTCTTCACTTTTCTAAATACTTATTACATCTCAAAGCATACTCCTTAAACTGAAATTCTATCTTCTTTTCTTACTTTACTTCTTCACTTTTCTTTAGTCTAACTTTCATCTACAGCATATTTTGACAAAACGAATACTTATTCGTACATTGTGAATTATTTACTGACATTTTGGAGATTCTAACTTTTATTTATATGCTTGCTACGAATACTTATCATTAGATATTCTTTTCTTGCTTTACTTCTTCACTTTTCTAAATACTTATTACTTCTCAAAGCATACTCCTTAAAACTAAATTCTATCTTCTTTTCTTACTTTACTTCTTCACTTTTCTTTAGTCTAACTTTCATCTACAAGCATATTTTGACAAACCGAATACTTATTCGTAATTGTGAAATTATTACTGACATTTTGGAGATTCTAACTTTTATTTATATGCTTGCTACGAATACTTATCATTAGATATTCTATTCTTGCTTTACTTCTTCACTTTTCTAAAATAACTTATTACTTCTCAAAGCATACTCCTTAAAACTGAAATTCTATCTTCTTTTCTTACTTTACTTCTTCACTTTTCTTTAGTCTAACTTTCATCTACAAGCATATTTTTGACAAACCGAATACTTATTCGTAATTGTGAAATTATTACTGACATTTGGAGATTCTAACTTATATCTTCATATGCTTGCTACGAATACTTATCATTATAATATTCTTTTCTTGCTTTACTTCTTCACTTTCTAAATACTTATTACTTCTCAAAGCATACTCCTTAAAACTGAAATTCTATCTTCTTTTCTTACTTTACTTCTTCACTTTTCTTTAGTCTAACTTTCATCTACAAGCATATTTTGACAACCGAATACTTATTCGTAATTGTGAAATTATTACTGACATTTTGGAGATTCTAACTTTTATTTATATGCTTGCTACGAATACTTATCATTAGATATTCTTTTCTTGCTTTACTTCTTCACTTTTCTAAATACTTATTACTTCTCAAAGCATACTCCTTAAAACTGAAATTCTATCTTCTTTTCTTACTTTACTTCTTCACTTTTCTTTAGTCTAACTTTCATCTACAAGCATATTTTGACAAACCGAATACTTATTCGTAATTGTGAAATTATTATGACATTTTGGAGATTCTAACTTTTATTTATATGCTTGCTACGAATACTTATCATTAGATATTCTTTTCTTGCTTTACTTCTTCACTTTTCTAAATACTTATTACTTCTCAAAGCATACTCCTTAAAACTAAATTCTATCTTCTTTTCTTACTTTACTTCTTCACTTTTCTTTAGTCTAACTTTCATCTACAAGCATATTTTGACAAAACGAATACTTATTCGTAATTGTGAAATTATTACTGACATTTGGAGATTCTAACTTTTATTTATATGCTTGCTACGAATACTTATCATTAGATATTCTTTTCTTGCTTTACTTCTTCACTTTCTAAATACTTATTACTTCTCAAAGCATACTCCTTAAAAACTAAATTCTATCTTCTTTTCTTACTTTACTTCTTCACTTTTCCAAATACTTATTACTTCTCAAAGCATACTCCTTAAAACTGAAATTCTATCTTCTTTTCTTACTTTACTTCTTCACTTTTCTAAATACTTATTACTTCTCAAAGCATACTCCTTAAAACTAAATTCTATCTTCTTTTCTTACTTTACTTCTTCACTTTTCTTTAGTCTAACTTCATCTACAAAGCATATTTTGACAAAACGAATACTTATTCGTAATTGTGAAATTATTACTGACATTTTGGAGATTCTAACTTTTATTTATATGCTTGCTACGAATACTTATCATTAGATATTCTTTTCTTACTTTACTTCTTCACTTTTCTAAATACTTATTACTTCTCAAAGCATACTCCTTAAAACTGAAATTCTATCTTCTTTTCTTACTTTACTTCTTCACTTTTCTTAGTCTAACTTTCATCTACAAGCATATTTTGACAAACCGAATACTTATTCGTAATTGTGAAATTATTACTGACATTTTGGAGATTCTAACTTTTATTTATATGACTTGCTACGAATACTTATCATTAGATATTCTTTTCTTGCTTTACTTCTTCACTTTTCTAAATACTTATTACTTCTCAAAGCATACTCCTTAAAACTGAAATTCTATCTTCTTTTCTTACTTTACTTCTTCACTTTTCTTTAGTCTAACTTTCATCTACAAGCATATTTTGACAACCGAATACTTATTCGTAATTGTGAAATTATTACTGACATTTTGGAGATTCTAACTTTTATTTATATGCTTGCTACGAATACTTATCATTAGATATTCTTTTCTTGCTTTACTTCTTCACTTTTTCTAAATACTTATTACTTCTCAAAGCATACTCCTTAAAACTAAATTCTATCTTCTTTTCTTACTTTACTTCTTCACTTTTCTTTAGTCTAACTTTCATCTACAAGCATATTTTGACAAAACGAATACTTATTCGTAATTGTGAAATTATTACTGACATTTTGGAGATTCTAACTTTTATTTATATGCTTGCTACGAATACTTATCATTAGATATTCTTTTCTTGCTTTACTCTTCACTTTTCTAAATACTTATTAATTCTCAAAGCATACTCCTTAAAACTAAATTCTATCTCTTTTCTTACTTTAATTCTTCACTTTTCTTTAGTCTAACTTTCATCTACAAGCATATTTTGACAAAACGAATACTTATTCGTAATTGTGAAATTATTACTGACATTTTGGAGATTCTAACTTTTATTTATATGCTTGCTACGAATACTTATCATTAGATATTCTTTTCTTACTTTACTTCTTCACTTTTCTAAATACTTATTACTCTCAAAGCATACTCCTTAAAACTGAAATTCTATCTTCTTTTCTTACTTTACTTCTTCACTTTTCTTTAGTCTAACTTTCATCTACAAGCATATTTTTGACAAACCGAATACTTATTCGTAATTGTGAAATTATTACTGACATTTTGGAGATTCTAACTTTTATTTATATGCTTGCTACGAATACTTATCATTAGATATTCTTTTCTTGCTTTACTTCTTCACTTTTCTAAATACTTATTACTTCTCAAGCATACTCCTTAAAACTGAAATTCTATCTTCTTTTCTTACTTTAACTTCTTCACTTTTCTTTAGTCTAACTTTCATCTACAAGCATATTTTGACAAACCGAATACTTATTCGTAATTGTGAAATTATTACTGACATTTTGGAGATTCTAACTTTTATTTATATGCTTGCTACGAATACTTATCATTAGATATTCTTTTCTTACTTTACTTCTTCACTTTTCTAAATACTTATTACTTCTCAAAGCATACTCCTTAAAACTTGAAATTCTATCTTCTTTTCTTACTTTACTCTTCACTTTTCTTTAGTCTAACTTTCATCTACAAGCATATTTTGACAAACCGAATACTTATTCGTAATTGTGAAATTATTACTGACATTTTGGAGATTCTAACTTTTATTTATATGCTTGCTACGAATACTTATCATTAGATATTCTTTTCTTGCTTTACTTCTTCACTTTTCTAAATACTTATTACTTCTCAAAGCATACTCCTTAAAACTAAATTCTATCTTCTTTTCTTACTTTACTCTTCACTTTTCTTTAGTCTACTTTCATCTACAAGCATATTTTGACAAACGAATACTTATTCGTAATTGTGAAATTATTACTGACATTTTGGAGATTCTAACTTTTATTTATATGCTTGCTACGAATACTTATCATTAGATATTCTTTTCTTACTTTACTTCTTCACTTTTCTAAATACTTATTACTTCTCAAAGCATACTCCTTAAAACTGAAATTCTATCTTCTTTTCTTACTTTACTTCTTCACTTTTCTTTAGTCTAACTTTCATCTACAAGCATATTTTGACAAACCGAATACTATATTCGTAATTGTGAAATTATTACTGACATTTTTGGAGATTCTAACTTTTATTTTTATGCTTGCTACGAATACTTATCATTAGATATTCTTTTCTTGCTTTACTTCTTCACTTTCTAAATACTTATTACTTCTCAAAGCATACTCCTTAAAACTGAAATTCTATCTTTTTTCTTACTTTACTTCTTCACTTTTCTTTAGTCTAACTTTCATCTACAAGCATATTTTGACAAACCGAATACTTATTCGTAATTGTGAAATTATTACTGACATTTTGGAGATTCTAACTTTTATTTATATGCTTGCTACGAATACTTATCATTAGATATTCTTTTCTTGCTTTACTTCTTAACTTTTCTAAATACTTATTACTTCTCAAAGCATACTCCTTAAAACTAAATTCTATCTTCTTTTCTTACTTTACTTCTTCACTTTTCTTTAGTCTAACTTTCTCATCTACAAGCATATTTTGACAAAACGAATACTTATTCGTAATTGTGAATTTATTACTGACATTTTGGAGATTCTAACTTTTATTTATATGCTTGCTACGAATACTTATCATTAGATATTCTTTTCTTGCTTTACTTCTTCACTTTTCTAAATACTTATTACTTCTCAAAGGCATACTCCTTAAAACTAAATTCTATCTTCTTTTCTTACTTTACTTCTTCACTTTTCTTTAGTCTAACTTTCATCTACAAGCATATTTTGACAAAACGAATACTTATTCGTAATTGTGAAATTATTACTGACATTTTGGAGATTCTAACTTTTATTTATATGCTTGCTACGAATACTTATCATTAGATATTCTTTTCTTACTTTACTTCTTCACTTTTCTAAATACTTATTACTTCTCAAAGCATACTCCTTAAAACTGAAATTCTATCTTCTTTTTCTTACTTTACTTCTTCACTTTTCTTTAGTCTAACTTTCATCTACAAGCATATTTTGACAAACCGAATACTTATTCGTAATTGTGAAATTATTACTGACATTTTGGAGATTCTAACTTTTATTTATATGCTTGCTACGAATACTTATCATTAGATATTCTTTCTTGCTTTACTTCTTCACTTTTCTAAATACTTATTACTTCTCAAAGCATACTCTTAAAACTGAAATTCTATCTTCTTTTCTTACTTTACTTCTTCACTTTTCTTTAGTCTAACTTTCATCTACAAGCATATTTTGACAAACGAATACTTATTCGTAATTGTGAAATTATTACTGACATTTTGGAGATTCTAACTTTTATTTATATGCTTGCTACGAATACTTATCATTAGATATTCTTTTCTTACTTTACTTCTTCACTTTTCTAAATATTATTACTTCTCAAAGCATACTCCTTAAAACTGAAATTCTATCTTCTTTTCTTACTTTACTTCTTCACTTTTCTTTAGTCTAACTTTCATCTACAAGCATATTTTGACAAACCGAATACTTATCGTAATTGTGAAATTATTACTGACAATTTGGAGATTCTAACTTTTATTATATGCTTGCTACGAATACTTATCATTAGATATTCTTTTCTTGCTTTACTTCTTCACTTTTCTAAATACTTATTACTTCTCAAAGCATACTCTTAAAACTGAAATTCTATCTTCTTTTCTTACTTTACTTCTTCACTTTTCTTTAGTCTAACTTTCATCTACAAGCATATTTTGACAAACCGAATACTTATCGTAATTGTGAAATTATTACTGACATTTTGGAGATTCTAACTTTTATTTATATGCTTGCTACGAATACTTATCATTAGTTATTCTTTTCTTACTTTACTTCTTCACTTTTCTAAATACTTATTACTTCTCAAAGCATACTCCTTAAAACTGAATTTCTATCTTCTTTTCTTACTTTACTTCTTCACTTTTCTTTAGTCTAACTTTCATCTACAAGCATATTTTGACAAACCGAATACTTATTCGTAATTGTGAAATTATTACTGACATTTTGGAGATTCTAACTTTTATTTATATGCTTGCTACGAATACTTATCATTAGATATTCTTTTCTTGCTTTACTTCTTCACTTTTCTAAATACTTATTTCTTCTCAAAGCATACTCCTTAAAACTAAATTCTATCTTCTTTTCTTACTTTACTTCTTCACTTTTCAAATACTTATTACTTCTCAAAGCATACTCCTTAAAACTGAAATTCTATCTTCTTTTCTTACTTTACTTCTTCACTTTTCCAAATACTTATACTTCTCAAAGCATACTCCTTAAAACTGAAATTCTATCTTCTTTTCTTACTTTACTTCTTCACTTTTTCTAAATACTTATTACTTCTCAAAGCATACTCCTTAAAACTAAATTCTATCTTCTTTTCTTACTTTACTTCTTCACTTTTCTAAATACTTATTACTTCTCAAAGCATACTCCTTAAAACTAAATTCTATCTTCTTTTCTTACTTTACTTCTTCACTTTTCCAAATACTTATTACTTCTCAAGCATACTCCTTAAAAACTGAAATTCTATCTTCTTTTCTTACTTTACTTCTTCACTTTTCTTTAGTCTAACTTTCATTCTACAAGCATATTTTGACAAACCGAATACTTATTCGTAATTGTGAAATTATTACTGACATTTTGGAGATTCTAACTTTTATTTATATGCTTGCTACGAATACTTATCATTAGATATTCTTTTCTTGCTTTACTTCTTCACTTTTCTAAATACTTATTACTTCTCAAAGCATACTCCTTAAAACTAAATTCTATCTTCTTTTCTTACTTTACTTCTATCACTTTTCTTTAGTCTAACTTTCATCTACAAGCATATTTTGACAAAACGAATACTTATTCGTAATTGTGAAATTATTACTGACATTTTGGAGATTCTAACTTTTATTTATATGCTTGCTACGAATACTTATCATTAGATATTCTTTTCTTGCTTTACTTCTTCACTTTTCTAAATACTTATTACTTCTCAAAGCATACTCCTTAAAACTGAAATTCTATCTTCTTTTCTTACTTTACTTCTTCACTTTTCTTTAGTCTAACTTTCATCTACAAGCATATTTGACCAAACCGAATACTTATCGTAATTGTGAAATTATTACTGACATTTTGGAGATTCTAACTTTTATTTATATGCTTGCTACGAATACTTATCATTAGATATTCTTTTCTTGCTTTACTTCTTCACTTTTCTAAAATACTTATTACTTCTCAAAGCATACTCCTTAAACTAAATTCTATCTTCTTTTCTTACTTTACTTCTTCACTTTTCTTTAGTCTAACTTTCATCTACAAGCATATTTTGACAAAACGAATACTTATTCGTAATGTGAAATTATTACTGACATTTTGGAGATTCTAACTTTTATTTATATGCTTGCTACGAATACTTATCATTAGATATTCTTTTCTTACTTTACTTCTTCACTTTTCTAAATACTTATTACTTCTCAAAGCATACTCCTTAAACTAAATTCTATCTTCTTTTCTTACTTTACTTCTTCACTTTTCTTTAGTCTAACTTTCATCTACAAGCTATTTTGACAAACGAATACTTATTCGTAATTGTGAAATTATTACTGACATTTTGGAGATTCTAACTTTTATTTATATGCTTGCTACGAATACTTATCATTAGATATTCTTTTCTTGCTTTACTTCTTCACTTTTCTAAATACTTATTACTTCTCAAAGCATACTCCTTAAAACTGAAATTCTATCTTCTTTTCTTACTTTACTTCTTCACTTTTCTTTAGTCTAACTTTCATCTACAAGCATATTTTGACAAACCGAATACTTATTCGTAATTGTGAAATTATTACTGACATTTTGGAGATTCTAACTTTTATTTATATGCTTGCTACGAATACTTTCATTAGATATTCTTTTCTTACTTTACTTCTTCACTTTTCTAAATACTTATTACTTCTCAAGCATACTCCTTAAAACTGAAATTCTATCTTCTTTTCTTACTTTACTTCTTCACTTTTCTTTAGTCTAACTTTCATCTACAAGCATATTTTGACAAACCGATACTTATTCGTAATTGTGAAATTATTACTGACATTTTGGAGATTCTAACTTTTATTTATATGCTTGCTACGAATAATTATCATTAGATATTCTTTTCTTGCTTTACTTCTTCACTTTTCTAAAAATTATTACTTCTCAAAGCATACTCCTTAAAACTGAAATTCTATCTTCTTTTCTTACTTTACTTCTTCACTTTTCTTTAGTCTAACTTTCATCTACAAGCATATTTTGACAAACCGAATACTTATTCGTAATTGTGAAATTATTACTGACATTTTTGGAGATTCTAACTTTTATTTATATGCTTGCTACGAATACTTATCATTAGATATTCTTTTCTTGCTTTACTTCTTCACTTTTCTAAATACTTATTACTTCTCAAAGCATACTCCTTAAAACTAAATTCTATCTTCTTTTCTTACTTTACTTCTTCACTTTTCTTTAGTCTAACTTTCATCTACAAGCATATTTTGACAAAACGAATACTTATTCGTAATTGTGAAATTATTACTGACAATTTTGGAGATTCTAACTTTTATTTATATGCTTGCTACGAATACTTATCATTAGATATTCTTTTCTTGCTTTACTTCTTCACTTTTCTAAATACTTATTACTTCTCAAAGCATACTCCTTAAAACTAAATTCTATCTTCTTTTCATTACTTTACTTCTTCACTTTTCTTTAGTCTAACTTTCATCTACAAGCATATTTTGACAAAACGAATACTTATTCGTAATTGTGAAATTATTACTGACATTTTGGAGATTCTAACTTTTATTTATATGCTTGCTACGAATACTTATCATTAGATATTCTTTTCTTACTTTACTTCTTCACTTTTCTAAATACTTATTACTTCTCAAAGCATACTCCTTAAAACTGAAATTCTATCTTCTTTTCTTACTTTACTTCTTCACTTTTCTTTAGTCTAACTTTCATCTACAAGCATATTTTGACAAACCGAATACTTATCGTAATTGTGAAATTATTACTGACATTTTGGAGATTCTAACTTTTATTTATATGCTTGCTACGAATACTTATCATTAGATATTCTTTTCTTGCTTTACTTCTTCACTTTTCTAAATACTTATTACTTCTCAAAGCATACTCCTTAAAAACTGAAATTCTATCTTCTTTTCTTACTTTACTTCTTCACTTTTCTTTAGTCTAACTTTCATCTACAAGCATATTTTGACAAACCGAATACTTATTCGTAATTGTGAAATTATTACTGACATCTTTGGAGATTCTAACTTTTATTTATATGCTTGCTACGAATACTTATCATTAGATATTCTTTTCTTACTTTACTTCTTCACTTTTCTAAATACTTATTACTTCTCAAAGCATACTCCTTAAAACTGAAAATTCTATCTTCTTTTCTTACTTTACTTCTTCACTTTTCTTTAGTCTAACTTTCATCTACAAGCATATTTTGACAAACGAATACTTATTCGTAATTGTGAAATTATTACTGACATTTTGGAGATTCTAACTTTTATTTATATGCTTGCTACGAAACTTATCATTAGATATTCTTTTCTTGCTTTAACTTCTTCACTTTTCTAAATACTTATTACTTCTCAAAGCATACTCCTTAAAACTAAATTCTATCTTCTTTTCTTACTTTACTTCTTCACTTTTCTTTAGTCTAACTTTCATCTACAAGCATATTTTGACAAAACGAATACTTATTCGTAATTGTGAAATTATTACTGACATTTTGGAGATTCTAACTTTTATTTATATGCTTGCTACGAATACTTATCATTAGATATTCTTTTCTTGCTTTACTTCTTCACTTTTCTAAATACTTATTACTTCTCAAAGCATACTCCTTAAAACTAAATTCTATCTTCTCTTTTCTTACTTTACTTCTTCACTTTTCCAAATACTTATTAACTTCTCAAAGCATACTCCTTAAAACTGAAATTCTATCTTCTTTTCTTACTTTACTTCTTCACTTTTCTTTAGTCTAACTTTCATCTACAAGCATATTTTGACAAACCGAATACTTATCGTAATTGTGAAATTATTACTGACATTTTGGAGATTCTAACTTTTATTTATATGCTTGCTACGAATACTTATCATTAGATATTCTTTTCTTACCTTTACTTCTTCACTTTTCTAAATACTTATTACTTCTCAAAGCATACTCCTTAAAACTGAAATTCTATCTTCTTTTCTTACTTTACTTCTTCACTTTTCTTTAGTCTAACTTTCATCTACAAGCATATTTGACAAACCGAATACTTATTCGTAATTGTGAAATTATTACTGACATTTTGGAGATTCTAACTTTTATTTATATGCTTGCTAACGAATACTATATCATTAGATATTCTTTTCTTGCTTTACTTCTTCACTTTTCTAAATACTTATTACTTCTCAAAGCATACTCCTTAAAACTGAAATTCTATCTTCTTTTCTTACTTTACTTCTTCAACTTTTCTTTAGTCTAACTTTCATCTACAAGCATATTTTGACAAAACGAATACTTATTCGTAATTGTGAAATTATTACTGACATTTTGGAGATTCTAACTTTTATTTATATGCTTGCTACGAATACTTATCATTAGATATTCTTTTCTTGCTTTACTTCTTCACTTTTCTAAATACTTATTACTTCTCAAAGCATACTCCTTAAAACTAAATTCTATCTTCTTTTCTTACTTTACTTCTTCACTTTCCAAATACTTATTACTTCTCAAAGCATACTCCTTAAAACTGAAATTCTATCTTCTTTTCTTACTTTACTTCTTCACTTTTCTAAATACTTATTACTTCTCAAAGCATACTCCTTAAAACTAAATTCTATCTTCTTTTCTTACTTTACTTCTTCACTTTTCTTTAGTCTAACTTTCATCTACAAGCATATTTTGACAAACCGAATACTTATTCGTAATTGTGAAATTATTACTGACATTTTGGAGATTCTAACTTTTATTTATTGCTTGCTACGAATACTTATCATTAGATATTCTTTTCTTACTTTACTTCTTCACTTTTCTAAATACTTATTACTTCTCAAAGCATACTCCTTAAAACTGAAATTCTATCCTTCTTTTCTTACTTTACTTCTTCACTTTTCTTTAGTCTAACTTTCATCTACAAGCATATTTTGACAAACCGAATACTTATTCGTAATTGTGAAATTATTACTGACATTTTGGAGATTCTAACTTTTATTTATATGCTTGCTACGAATACTTATCATTAGATATTCTTTTCTTACTTTACTTCTTCACTTTTCTAAATACTTATTACTTCTCAAAGCATACTCCTTAAAACTGAAATTCTATCTTCTTTTCTTACTTTACTTCTTCACTTTTCTTTAGTCTAACTTTCATCTACAAGCATATTTTGACAAACCGAATACTTATTCGTAATTGTGAAAATTATTACTGACATTTTGGAGATTCTAACTTTTATTTATATGCTTGCTACGAATACTTATCATTAGATATTCTTTTCTTTGCTTTACTCTTCACTTTTCTAAATACTTATTACTTCTCAAAGCATACTCCTTAAAACTAAATTCTATCTTCTTTTCTTACTTTACTTCTTCACTTTTCTTTAGTCTAACTTTCATCTACAAGCTTATTTTGACAAAACGAATACTTATTCGTAATTGTGAAATTATTACTGACATTTTGGAGATTCTAACTTTTATTTATATGCTTGCTACGAATACTTATCATTAGATATTCTTTTCTTGCTTTACTTCTTCACTTTTCTAAATCTTATTACTTCTCAAAGCATACTCCTTAAAACTAAATTCTATCTTCTTTTCTTACTTTACTTCTTCACTTTTCCAAATACTTATTACTTCTCAAAGCATACTCCTTAAAACTGAAATTCTATCTTCTTTTCTTACTTTACTTCTTCACTTTTCTAAATACTTATTACTTCTCAAAGCATACTCCTTAAAACTAAATTCTATCTTCTTTTCTTACTTTACTTCTTCACTTTTCTTTAGTCTAACTTTCATCTACATAGCATATTTTGACAAACCGAATACTTATTCGTAATTGTGAAATTATTACTGACATTTTGGAGATTCTAACTTTTATTTATATGCTTGCTACGAATACTTATCATTAGATATTCTTTTCTTGCTTTACTTCTTCACTTTTCTAAATACTTATTACTTCTCAAAGCATACTCCTTAAAACTAAATTCTATCTTCTTTTCTTACTTTACTTCTTCACTTTTCCAAATACTTATTACTTCTCAAAGCATACTCCTTAAAACTGAAATTCTATCTTCTTTTCTTACTTTACTTCTTCACTTTTCTAAATACTTATTACTTCTCAAAGCATACTCCTTAAAACTAAATTCTATCTTCTTTTCTTACTTTACTTCTTCACTTTTCTTTAGTCTAACTTTCATCTACAAGCATATTTTGACAAACGAATACTTATTCGTAATTGTGAATTATTACTGACATTTTGGAGATTCTAACTTTTATTTATATGCTTGCTACGAATACTTATCATTAGATATTCTTTTCTTACTTTACTTCTTCACTTTTCTAAAATACTTATTACTCTCAAAGCATACTCCTTAAAACTGAAATTCTATCTTCTTTTCTTACTTTACTTCTTCACTTTTCTTTAGTCTAACTTTCATCTACAAGCATATTTTGACAACCGAATACTTATTCGTAATTGTGAAATTATTACTGACATTTTGGAGATTCTAACTTTTATTTATATGCTTGCTACGAATACTTATCATTAGATATTCTTTTCTTACTTTACTTCTTCACTTTTCTAAATACTTATTACTTCTCAAAGCATACTCCTTAAAACTGAAATTCTATCTTCTTTTTCTTACTTTACTTCTTCACTTTTCTTTAGTCTAACTTTCATCCTACAAGCATATTTTGACAAACCGAATACTTATTCGTAATTGTGAAATTATTACTGACATTTTGGAGATTCTAACTTTTATTTATATGCTTGCTACGAATACTTATCATTAGATATTCTTTTCTTGCTTTACTTCTTCACTTTTCTAAATACTTATTACTTCTCAAGCATACTCCTTAAAACTAAATTCTATCTTCTTTTCTTACTTTACTTCTTCACTTTTCTTTAGTCTAACTTTCATCTACAAGCATATTTTGACAAAACGAATACTTATTCGTAATTGTGAAATTATTACTGACATTTTGGAGATTCTAACTTTTATTTATATGCTTGCTACGAATACTTATCATTAGATATTCTTTTCTTGCTTTACTTCTTCACTTTTCTAAATACTTATTACTTCTCAAAGCATACTCCTTAAACTAAATTCTATCTTCTTTTCTTACTTTACTTCTTCACTTTTCCAAATACTTATTACTTCTCAAAGCATACTCCTTAAAACTGAAATTCTATCTTCTTTTCTTACTTTACTTCTTCACTTTTCTAAATACTTATTACTTCTCAAAGCATACTCCTTAAAACTAAATTCTATCTTCTTTTCTTACTTTACTTCTTCAACTTTTCTTTAGTCTAACTTTCATCTACAAGCATATTTTGACAAACCGAATACTTATTCGTAATGTGAAATTATTACTGACATTTTGGAGATTCTAACTTTTATTTATATGCTTGCTACGAATACTTATCATTAGATATTCTTTTCTTGCTTTACTTCTTCACTTTTCTAAATACTTATTACTTCTCAAAAGCATACTCCTTAAAACTAAATTCTATCTTCTTTTCTTACTTTACTTCTTCACTTTTCTTTAGTCTAACTTTCATCTACAAGCATATTTTGACAAAACGAATACTTATTCGTAATTGTGAAATTATTACTGACATTTTGGAGATTCTAACTTTTATTATATGCTTGCTACGAATACTTATCATTAGATATTCTTTTCTTGCTTTACTTCTTCACTTTTCTAAATACTTATTACTTCTCAAAGCATACTCCTTAAAACTAAATTCTATCTTCTTTTCTTACTTTACTTCTTCACTTTTCCAAATACTTATTACTTCTCAAAGCATACTCCTTAAAACTGAAATTCTATCTTCTTTTCCTACTTTACTTCTTCACTTTTCTAAATACTTATTACTTCTCAAAGCATACTCCCTTAAAACTAAATTCTATCTTCTTTTCTTACTTTACTTCTTCACTTTTCTTTAGTCTAACTTTCATCTACAAGCATATTTTGACAAAAACGAATAACTTAATCGTAATTGTGAAATTATTACTGACATTTTGGAGATTCTAACTTTTATTTATATGCTTGCTACGAATACTTATCATTAGATATTCTTTTCTTGCTTCTACTTCTTCACTTTTTCTAAATACTTATTACTTCTCAAAGCACTACTCCTTAAAACTAAATTCTATCTTCTTTTCTTACTTTACTTCTTCACTTTTCTTTAGTCTAACTTTCATCTACAAGAAAGTTAGACTAAAGAAAAGTGAAGAAGTAAAGTAAGAAAAGAAGATAGAATTTAGTTTTAAGGAGTATGCTTTGAGAAGTAATAAGTATTTAGAAAGTGAAGAAGTAAAGCAAGAAAAGAATATCTAATGATAAGTATTCGTAGCAAGCATATAAATAAAAGTTAGAATCTCCAAAATGTCAGTAATAATTTCACAATTACGAATAAGTATTCGTTTTGTCAAAATATGCTTGTAGATGAAAGTTAGACTAAAGAAAAGTGAAGAAGTAAAGTAAGAAAAGAAGATAGAATTTAGTTTTAAGGAGTATGCTTTGAGAAGTAATAAGTATTTAGAAAAGTGAAGAAGTAAAGTAAGAAAAGAAGATAGAATTTCAGTTTTAAGGAGTATGCTTTGAGAAGTAATAAGTATTTGGAAAAGTGAAGAAGTAAAGTAAGAAAAGAAGATAGAATTTAGTTTTAAGGAGTATGCTTTGAGAAGTAATAAGTATTTAGAAAAGTGAAGAAGTAAAGCAAGAAAAGAATATCTAATGATAAGTATTCGTAGCAAGCATATAAATAAAAGTTAGAATCTCCAAAATGTCAGTAATAATTTCACAATTACGAATAAGTATTCGTTTTGTCAAAATATGCTTGTAGATGAAAGTTAGACTAAAGAAAAGTGAAGAAGTAAAGTAAGAAAGAAGATAGAATTTAGTTTTAAGGAGTATGCTTTGAGAAGTAATAAGTATTTAGAAAAGTGAAGAAGTAAAGCAAGAAAAGAATATCTAATGATAAGTATTCGTAGCAAGCATATAAATAAAAGTTAGAATCTCCAAATGTCAGTAATAATTTCACAATTACGAATAAGTATTCGGTTTGTCAAAATATGCTTGTAGATGAAAGTTAGACTAAAGAAAAGTGAAGAAGTAAAGTAAGAAAAGAAGATAGAATTTAGTTTTAAGGAGTATGCTTTGAGAAGTAATAAGTATTTAGAAAAGTGAAGAAGTAAAGTAAGAAAAGAAGATAGAATTTCAGTTTTAAGGAGTATGCTTTGAGAAGTAATAAGTATTTGGAAAAGTGAAGAAGTAAAGTAAGAAAAGAAGATAGAATTTAGTTTTAAGGAGTATGCTTTGAGAAGTAATAAGTATTTAGAAAAGTGAAGAAGTAAAGCAAGAAAAGAATATCTAATGATAAGTATTCGTAGCAAGCATATAAATAAAAGTTAGAATCTCCAAAATGTCAGTAATAATTTCACAATTACGAATAAGTATTCGTTTTGTCAAAAATATGCTTGTAGATGAAAGTTAGACTAAAGAAAAGTGAAGAAGTAAAGTAAGAAAAGAAGATAGAATTTAGTTTTAAGGAGTATGCTTTGAGAAGTAATAAGTATTTAGAAAAGTGAAGAAGTAAAGCAAGAAAAGAATATCTAATGATAAGTATTCGTAGCAAGCATATAAATAAAAGTTAGAATCTCCAAAATGTCAGTAATAATTTCACAATTACGAATAAGTATTCGGTTTGTCAAAATATGCTTGTAGATGAAAGTTAGACTAAAGAAAAGTGAAGAAGTAAAGTAAGAAAAGAAGATAGAATTTCAGTTTTAAGGAGTATGCTCTTGAGAAGTAATAAGTATTTAGAAAAGTGAAGAAGTAAAGTAAGAAAAGAATATCTAATGATAAGTATTCGTAGCAAGCATATAAATAAAAGTTAGAATCTCCAAAATGTCAGTAATAATTTCACAATTACGAATAAGTATTCGGTTTGTCAAAATATGCTTGTAGATGAAAGTTAGACTAAAGAAAAGTGAAGAAGTAAAGTAAGAAAAGAAGATAGAATTTCAGTTTTAAGGAGTATGCTTTGAGAAGTAATAAGTATTTAGAAAAGTGAAGAAGTAAAGTAAGAAAAGAATATCTAATGATAAGTATTCGTAGCAAGCATATAAATAAAAGTTAGAATCTCCAAAATGTCAGTAATAATTTCACAATTACGAATAAGTATTCGGTTTGTCAAAATATGCTTGTAGATGAAAGTTAGACTAAAGAAAAGTGAAGAAGTAAAGTAAGAAAAGAAGATAGAATTTAGTTTTAAGGAGTATGCTTTGAGAAGTAATAAGTATTTAGAAAAGTGAAGAAGTAAAGTAAGAAAAGAAGATAGAATTTCAGTTTTAAGGAGTATGCTTTGAGAAGTAATAAGTATTTGGAAAAGTGAAGAAGTAAAGTAAGAAAAGAAGATAGAATTTAGTTTTAAGGAGTATGCTTTGAGAAGTAATAAGTATTTAGAAAAGTGAAGAAGTAAAGCAAGAAAAGAATATCTAATGATAAGTATTCGTAGCAAGCATATAAATAAAAGTTAGAATCTCCAAAATGTCAGTAATAATTTCACAATTACGAATAAGTATTCGGTTTGTCAAAATATGCTTGTAGATGAAAGTTAGACTAAAGAAAAGTGAAGAAGTAAGTAAGAAAGAAGATAGAATTTAGTTTTAAGGAGTATGCTTTGAGAAGTAATAAGTATTTAGAAAAGTGAAGAAGTAAAGTAAGAAAAGAAGATAGAATTTCAGTTTTAAGGAGTATGCTTTGAGAAGTAATAAGTATTTGGAAAAGTGAAGAAGTAAAGTAAGAAAAGAAGATAGAATTTAGTTTTAAGGAGTATGCTTTGAGAAGTAATAAGTATTTAGAAAAGTGAAGAAGTAAAGCAAGAAAAGAATATCTAATGATAAGTATTCGTAGCAAGCATATAAATAAAAGTTAGAATCTCCAAAATGTCAGTAATAATTTCACAATTACGAATAAGTATTCGTTTTTGTCAAAAATATGCTTGTAGATGAAAGTTAGACTAAAGAAAAGTGAAGAAGTAAAGTAAGAAAAGAAGATAGAATTTAGTTTTAAGGAGTATGCTTTGAGAAGTAATAAGTATTTAGAAAAGTGAAGAAGTAAAGCAAGAAAAGAATATCTAATGATAAGTATTCGTAGCAAGCATATAAATAAAAGTTAGAATCTCCAAAATGTCAGTAATAATTTCACAATTACGAATAAGTATTCGGTTTGTCAAAATATGCTTGTAGATGAATGTTAGACTAAAGAAAAGTGAAGAAGTAAAGTAAGAAAAGAAGATAGAATTTCAGTTTTAAGGAGTATGCTTTGAGAAGTAATAAGTATTTAGAAAAGTGAAGAAGTAAAGTAAGAAAAGAATATCTAATGATAAGTATTCGTAGCAAGCATATAAATAAAAGTTAGAATCTCCAAAATGTCAGTAATAATTTCACAATTACGAATAAGTATTCGGTTTGTCAAAATATGCTTGTAGATGAAAGTTAGACTAAAGAAAAGTGAAGAAGTAAAGTAAGAAAAGAAGATAGAATTTCAGTTTTAAGGAGTATGCTTTGAGAAGTAATAAGTATTTAGAAAAGTGAAGAAGTAAAGTAAGAAAAGAATATCTAATGATAAGTATTCGTAGCAAGCATATAAATAAAAGTTAGAATCTCCAAAATGTCAGTAATAATTTCACAATTACGATAAGTATTCGGTTTGTCAAATATGCTTGTAGATGAAAGTTAGACTAAAGAAAAGTGAAGAAGTAAAGTAAGAAAAGAAGATAGAATTTAGTTTTAAGGAGTATGCTTTGAGAAGTAATAAGTATTTAGAAAAGTGAAGAAGTAAAGTAAGAAAAGAAGATAGAATTTCAGTTTTAAGGAGTATGCTTTGAGAAGTAATAAGTATTTGGAAAAGTGAAGAAGTAAAGTAAGAAAAGAAGATAGAATTTAGTTTTAAGGAGTATGCTTTGAGAAGTAATAAGTATTTAGAAAAGTGAAGAAGTAAAGCAAGAAAAGAATATCTAATGATAAGTATTCGTAGCAAGCATATAAATAAAAGTTAGAATCTCCAAAATGTCAGTAATAATTTCACAATTACGAATAAGTATTCGTTTTGTCAAAATATGCTTGTAGATGAAAGTTAGACTAAAGAAAAGTGAAGAAGTAAAGTAAGAAAGAAGATAGAATTTCAGTTTTAAGGAGTATGCTTTGAGAAGTAATAAGTATTTAGAAAAGTGAAGAAGTAAAGCAAGAAAAGAATATCTAATGATAAGTATTCGTAGCAAGCATATAAATAAAAGTTAGAATCTCCAAAAATGTCAGTAATAATTTCACAATTACGAATAAGTATTCGGTTTGTCAAAATATGCTTGTAGATGAAAGTTAGACTAAAGAAAAGTGAAGAAGTAAAGTAAGAAAAGAAGATAGAATTTCAGTTTTAAGGAGTATGCTTTGAGAAGTAATAAGTATTTAGAAAAGTGAAGAAGTAAAGTAAGAAAAGAATATCTAATGATAAGTATTCGTAGCAAGCATATAAATAAAAGTTAGAATCTCCAAAATGTCAGTAATAATTTCACAATTACGAATAAGTATTCGGTTTGTCAAAATATGCTTGTAGATGAAAGTTAGACTAAAGAAAAGTGAAGAAGTAAAGTAGAAAAGAAGATAGAATTTCAGTTTTAAGGAGTATGCTTTGAGAAGTAATAAGTATTTGGAAAAGTGAAGAAGTAAAGTAAGAAAAGAAGATAGAATTTAGTTTTAAGGAGTATGCTGTTGAGAAGTAATAAGTATTTAGAAAAGTGAAGAAGTAAAGCAAGAAAAAGAATATCTAATGATAAGTATTCGTAGCAAGCATATAAATAAAGTTAGAATCTCCAAAATGTCAGTAATAATTTCACAATTACGAATAAGTATTCGTTTTGTCAAAATATGCTTGTAGATGAAAGTTAGACTAAAGAAAAGTGAAGAAGTAAAGTAAGAAAAGAAGATAGAATTTAGTTTTAAGGAGTATGCTTTGAGAAGTAATAAGTATTTAGAAAAGTGAAGAAGTAAAGCAAGAAAAGAATATCTAATGATAAGTATTCGTAGCAAGCATATAAATAAAAGTTAGAATCTCAAAATGTCAGTAATAATTTCACAATTACGAATAAGTATTCGGTTTGTCAAAATATGCTTGTAGATGAAAGTTAGACTAAAGAAAAGTGAAGAAGTAAAGTAAGAAAAGAAGATAGAATTTCAGTTTTAAGGAGTATGCTTTGAGAAGTAATAAGTATTTAGAAAAGTGAAGAAGTAAAGTAAGAAAAGAATATCTAATGATAAGTATTCGTAGCAAGCATATAAATAAAAGTTAGAATCTCCAAAATGTCAGTAATAATTTCACAATTACGAATAAGTATTCGGTTTGTCAAAATATGCTTGTAGATGAAAGTTAGACTAAAGAAAAGTGAAGAAGTAAAGTAAGAAAAGAAGATAGAATTTCAGTTTTAAGGAGTATGCTTTGAGAAGTAATAAGTATTTAGAAAAGTGAAGAAGTAAAGCAAGAAAAGAATATCTAATGATAAGTATTCGTAGCAAGCATATAATAAAAGTTAGAATCTCCAAAATGTCAGTAATAATTTCACAATTACGAATAAGTATTCGGTTTGTCAAAATATGCTTGTAGATGAAAGTTAGACTAAAGAAAAGTGAAGAAGTAAAGTAAGAAAAGAAGATAGAATTTCAGTTTTAAGGAGTATGCTTTGAGAAGTAATAAGTATTTAGAAAAGTGAAGAAGTAAAGTAAGAAAAGAATATCTAATGATAAGTATTCGTAGCAAGCATATAAATAAAAGTTAGAATCTCCAAAATGTCAGTAATAATTTCACAATTACGAATAAGTATTCGTTTTGTCAAAATATGCTTGTAGATGAAAGTTAGACTAAAGAAAAGTGAAGAAGTAAAGTAAGAAAAGAAGATAGAATTTAGTTTTAAGGAGTATGCTTTGAGAAGTAATAAGTATTTAGAAAAGTGAAGAAGTAAAGCAAGAAAAGAATATCTAATGATAAGTATTCGTAGCAAGCATATAAATAAAAGTTAGAATCTCCAAAATGTCAGTAATAATTTCACAATTACGAATAAGTATTCGTTTTGTCAAAATATGCTTGTAGATGAAAGTTAGACTAAAGAAAAGTGAAGAAGTAAAGTAAGAAAAGAAGATAGAATTTAGTTTTAAGGAGTATGCTTTGAGAAGTAATAAGTATTTAGAAAAGTGAAGAAGTAAAGCAAGAAAGAATATCTAATGATAAGTATTCGTAGCAAGCATATAAATAAAAGTTAGAATCTCCAAAATGTCAGTAATAATTTCACAATTACGAATAAGTATTCGGTTTGTCAAAATATGCTTGTAGATGAAAGTTAGACTAAAGAAAAGTGAAGAAGTAAAGTAAGAAAAGAAGATAGAATTTCAGTTTTAAGGAGTATGCTTGAGAAGTAATAAGTATTTAGAAAAGTGAAGAAGTAAAGCAAGAAAAGAATATCTAATGATAAGTATTCGTAGCAAGCATATAAATAAAAGTTAGAATCTCCAAAATGTCAGTAATAATTTCACAATTACGAATAAGTATTCGGTTTGTCAAATATGCTTGTAGATGAAAGTTAGACTAAAGAAAAGTGAAGAAGTAAAGTAAGAAAAGAAGATAGAATTTCAGTTTTAAGGAGTATGCTTTGAGAAGTAATAAGTATTTAGAAAAGTGAAGAAGTAAAGTAAGAAAAGAATATCTAATGATAAGTATTCGTAGCAAGCATATAAATAAAAGTTAGAATCTCCAAAATGTCAGTAATAATTTCACAATTACGAATAAGTATTCGGTTTGTCAAAATATGCTTGTAGATGAAAGTTAGACTAAAGAAAAGTGAAGAAGTAAAGTAAGAAAAGAAGATAGAATTTCAGTTTTAAGGAGTATGCTTTGAGAAGTAATAAGTATTTAGAAAAGTGAAGAAGTAAAGCAAGAAAAGAATATCTAATGATAAGTATTCGTAGCAAGCATATAAATAAAAGTTAGAATCTCCAAAATGTCAGTAATAATTTCACAATTACGAATAAGTATTCGGTTTGTCAAAATATGCTTGTAGATGAAAGTTAGACTAAAGAAAAGTGAAGAAGTAAAGTAAGAAAAGAAGATAGAATTTAGTTTTAAGGAGTATGCTTTGAGAAGTAATAAGTATTTAGAAAAGTGAAGAAGTAAAGTAAGAAAAGAATATCTAATGATAAGTATTCGTAGCAAGCATATAAATAAAAGTTAGAATCTCCAAAATGTCAGTAATAATTTCACAATTACGAATAAGTATTCGTTTTGTCAAAATATGCTTGTAGATGAAAGTTAGACTAAAGAAAAGTGAAGAAGTAAAGTAAGAAAAGAAGATAGAATTTAGTTTTAAGGAGTATGCTTTGAGAAGTAATAAGTATTTAGAAAGTGAAGAAGTAAAGCAAGAAAAGAATATCTAATGATAAGTATTCGTAGCAAGCATATAAATAAAAGTTAGAATCTCCAAAATGTCAGTAATAATTTCACAATTACGAATAAGTATTCGGTTTGTCAAAATATGCTTGTAGATGAAAGTTAGACTAAAGAAAAGTGAAGAAGTAAAGTAAGAAAAGAAGATAGAATTTCAGTTTTAAGGAGTATGCTTTGAGAAGTAATAAGTATTTAGAAAAGTGAAGAAGTAAAGCAAGAAAAGAATATCTAATGATAAGTATTCGTAGCAAGCATATAATAAAAGTTAGAATCTCCAAAATGTCAGTAATAATTTCACAATTACGAATAAGTATTCGTTTTGTCAAAATATGCTTGTAGATGAAAGTTAGACTAAAGAAAAGTGAAGAAGTAAAGTAAGAAAAGAAGATAGAATTTAGTTTTAAGGAGTATGCTTTGAGAAGTAATAAGTATTTAGAAAAGTGAAGAAGTAAAGCAAGAAAAGAATATCTAATGATAAGTATCGTAGCAAGCATATAAATAAAGTTAGAATCTCCAAAATGTCAGTAATAATTTCACAATTACGAATAAGTATTCGGTTTGTCAAAATATGCTTGTAGATGAAAGTTAGACTAAAGAAAAGTGAAGAAGTAAAGTAAGAAAGAAGATAGAATTTCAGTTTTAAGGAGTATGCTTTGAGAAGTAATAAGTATTTGGAAAAGTGAAGAAGTAAAGTAAGAAAAGAAGATAGAATTTAGTTTTAAGGAGTATGCTTTGAGAAGTAATAAGTATTTAGAAAAGTGAAGAAGTAAAGTAAGAAAAGAAGATAGAATTTAGTTTTAAGGAGTATGCTTTGAGAAGTAATAAGTATTTAGAAAAGTGAAGAAGTAAAGTAAGAAAAGAAGATAGAATTTCAGTTTTAAGGAGTATGCTTTGAGAAGTAATAAGTATTTGGAAAAGTGAAGAAGTAAAGTAAGAAAAGAAGATAGAATTTCAGTTTTAAGGAGTATGCTTTGAGAAGTAATAAGTATTTGGAAAAGTGAAGAAGTAAAGTAAGAAAAGAAGATAGAATTTAGTTTTAAGGAGTATGCTTTGAGAAGTAATAAGTATTTAGAAAAGTGAAGAAGTAAAGCAAGAAAAGAATATCTAATGATAAGTATTCGTAGCAAGCATATAAATAAAAGTTAGAATCTCAAAATGTCAGTAATAATTTCAACAATTACGAATAAGTATTCGGTTTGTCAAAATATGCTTGTAGATGAAAGTTAGACTAAAGAAAGTGAAGAAGTAAAGTAAGAAAAGAAGATACGAATTTCAGTTTTAAAGGAGTATGCTTTGAGAAGTAATAAGTATTTAGAAAAGTGAAGAAGTAAAGTAAGAAAAGAATATCTAATGATAAGTATTCGTAGCAAGCATATAAATAAAAGTTAGAATCTCCAAAATGTCAGTAATAATTTCACAATTACGAATAAGTATTCGGTTTGTCAAAATATGCTTGTAGATGAAAGTTAGACTAAAGAAAAGTGAAGAAGTAAAGTAAGAAAAGAAGATAGAATTTCAGTTTTAAGGAGTATGCTTTGAGAAGTAATAAGTATTTAGAAAAGTGAAGAAGTAAAGCAAGAAAAGAATATCTAATGATAAGTATTCGTAGCAAGCATATAAATAAAAGTTAGAATCTCCAAAATGTCAGTAATAATTTCACAATTACGAATAAGTATTCGGTTTGTCAAAATATGCTTGTAGATGAAAGTTAGACTAAAGAAAAGTGAAGAAGTAAAGTAAGAAAAGAAGATAGAATTTCAGTTTTAAGGAGTATGCTTTGAGAAGTAATAAGTATTTAGAAAAGTGAAGAAGTAAAGTAAGAAAAGAATATCTAATGATAAGTATTCGTAGCAAGCATATAAATAAAAGTTAGAATCTCCAAAATGTCAGTAATAATTTCACAATTACGAATAAGTATTCGGTTTGTCAAAATATGCTTGTAGATGAAAGTTAGACTAAAGAAAAGTGAAGAAGTAAAGTAAGAAAGAAGATAGAATTTCAGTTTTAAGGAGTATGCTTTGAGAAGTAATAAGTATTTAGAAAAGTGAAGAAGTAAAGCAAGAAAAGAATATCTAATGATAAGTATTCGTAGCAAGCATATAAATAAAAGTTAGAATCTCCAAATGTCAGTAATAATTTCACAATTACGAATAAGTATTCGGTTTGTCAAAATATGCTTGTAGATGAAAGTTAGACTAAGAAAAGTGAAGAAGTAAAGTAAGAAAAGAAGATAGAATTTCAGTTTTAAGGAGTATGCTTTGAGATGTAATAAGTATTTAGAAAAGTGAAGAAGTAAAGTAAGAAAAGAATATCTAATGATAAGTATTCGTAGCAAGCATATAAATAAAAGTTAGAATCTCCAAAATGTCAGTAATAATTTCACAATTACGAATAAGTATTCGTTTTGTCAAAATATGCTTGTAGATGAAAGTTAGACTAAGAAAAGTGAAGAAGTAAAGTAAGAAAAGAAGATAGAATTTAGTTTTAAGGAGTATGCTTTGAGAAGTAATAAGTATTTAGAAAAGTGAAGAAGTAAAGCAAGAAAAGATATCTAATGATAAGTATTCGTAGCAAGCATATAAATAAAAGTTAGAATCTCCAAAATGTCAGTAATAATTTCACAATTACGAATAAGTATTCGTTTTGTCAAAATATGCTTGTAGATGAAAGTTAGACTAAAGAAAAGTGAAGAAGTAAGTAAGAAAAGAAGATAGAATTTAGTTTTAAGGAGTATGCTTTGAGAAGTAATAAGTATTTAGAAAAGTGAAGAAGTAAAGCAAGAAAAGAATATCTAATGATAAGTATTCGTAGCAAGCATATAAATAAAAGTTAGAATCTCCAAAATGTCAGTAATAATTTCACAATTACGAATAAGTATTCGGTTTGTCAAAATATGCTTGTAGATGAAAGTTAGACTAAAGAAAAGTGAAGAAGTAAAGTAAGAAAAGAAGATAGAATTTCAGTTTTAAGGAGTATGCTTTGAGAAGTAATAAGTATTTAGAAAAGTGAAGAAGTAAAGCAAGAAAAGAATATCTAATGATAAGTATTCGTAGCAAGCATATAAATAAAAGTTAGAATCTCCAAAATGTCAGTAATAATTTCACAATTACGAATAAGTATTCGGTTTGTCAAAATATGCTTGTAGATGAAAGTTAGACTAAAGAAAAGTGAAGAAGTAAAGTAAGAAAAGAAGATAGAATTTCAGTTTTAAGGAGTATGCTTTGAGAAGTAATAAGTATTTAGAAAAGTGAAGAAGTAAAGTAAGAAAAGAATATCTAATGATAAGTATTCGTAGCAAGCATATAAATAAAAGTTAGAATCTCCAAAATGTCAGTAATAATTTCACAATTACGAATAAGTATTCGTTTTGTCAAAATATGCTTGTAGATGAAAGTTAGACTAAAGAAAAGTGAAGAAGTAAAGTAAGAAAAGAAGATAGAATTTAGTTTTAAGGAGTATGCTTTGAGAAGTAATAAGTATTTAGAAAAGTGAAGAAGTAAAGCAAGAAAAGAATATCTAATGATAAGTATTCGTAGCAAGCATATAAATAAAAGTTAGAATCTCCAAAATGTCAGTAATAATTTCACAATTACGAATAAGTATTCGGTTTGTCAAAATATGCTTGTAGATGAAAGTTAGACTAAAGAAAAGTGAAGAAGTAAAGTAAGAAAAGAAGATAGAATTTCAGTTTTAAGGAGTATGCTTTGAGAAGTAATAAGTATTTAGAAAAGTGAAGAAGTAAAGTAAGAAAAGAATATCTAATGATAAAGTATTCGTAGCAAGCATATAAATAAAAGTTAGAATCTCCAAAATGTCAGTAATAATTTCACAATTACGAATAAGTATTCGGTTTGTCAAAATATGCTTGTAGATGAAAGTTAGACTAAAGAAAAGTGAAGAAGTAAAGTAAGAAAAGAAGATAGAATTTCAGTTTTAAGGAGTATGCTTTGAGAAGTAATAAGTATTTAGAAAAGTGAAGAAGTAAGCAAGAAAAGAATATCTAATGATAAGTATTCGTAGCAAGCATATAAATAAAAGTTAGAATCTCCAAAATGTCAGTAATAATTTCACCAATTACGAATAAGTATTCGGTTTTGTCAAAATATGCTTGTAGATGAAAGTTAGACTAAAGAAAAGTGAAGAAGTAAAGTAAGAAAAGAAGATAGATTTCAGTTTTAAGGAGTATGCTTTGAGAAGTAATAAGTATTTAGAAAAGTGAAGAAGTAAAGTAAGAAAAGAATATCTTAATGATAAGTATTCGTAGCAAGCAATAAATAAAAGTTAGAATCTCCAAAATGTCAGTAATAATTTCACAATTACGAATAAGTATTCGTTTTGTCAAAATATGCTTGTAGATGAAAGTTAGACTAAAGAAAAGTGAAGAAGTAAAGTAAGAAAAGAAGATAGAATTTAGTTTAAGGAGTATGACTTTGAGAAGTAATAAGTATTTAGAAAAGTGAGAAGTAAAGCAAGAAAAGAATATCTAATGATAAGTATTCGTAGCAAGCATATAAATAAAAGTTAGAATCTCCAAAATGTCAGTAATAATTTCACAATTACGAATAAGTATTCGTTTTGTCAAAAATATGCTTGTAGATGAAAGTTAGACTAAAGAAAAGTGAAGAAGTAAGTAAGAAAAGAAGATAGAATTTAGTTTTAAGGAGTATGCTTTGAGAAGTAATAAGTATTTAGAAAAGTGAAGAAGTAAAGCAAGAAAAGAATATCTAATGATAAGTATTCGTAGCAAGCATATAAATAAAAGTTAGAATCTCCAAAATGTCAGTAATAATTTCACAATTACGAATAAGTATTCGGTTTGTCAAAATATGCTTGTAGATGAAAGTTAGACTAAGAAAAGTGAAGAAGTAAAGTAAGAAAGAAAGATAGAATTTCAGTTTTAAGGAGTATGCTTTGAGAAGTAATAAGTATTTAGAAAAGTGAAGAAGTAAAGCAAGAAAAGAATATCTAATGATAAGTATTCGTAGCAAGCATATAATAAAAGTTAGAATCTCCAAAATGTCAGTAATAATTTCACAATTACGAATAAGTATTCGGTTTGTCAAAATATGCTTGGTAGATGAAAGTTAGACTAAAGAAAAGTGAAGAAGTAAAGTAAGAAAAGAAGATAGAATTTCAGTTTTAAGGAGTATGCTTTGAGAAGTAATAAGTATTTAGAAAAGTGAAGAAGTAAAGTAAGAAAGAATATCTAATGATAAGTATTCGTAGCAAGCATATAAATAAAAGTTAGAATCTCCAAATGTCAGTAATAATTTCACAATTAACGATAAGTATTCGTTTTGTCAAAATATGCTTGTAGATGAAAGTTAGACTAAAGAAAGTGAAGAAGTAAAGTAAGAAAAGAAGATAGAATTTAGTTTTAAGGAGTATGCTTTGAGAAGTAATAAGTATTTAGAAAAGTGAAGAAGTAAAGTAAGAAAAGAAGATAGAATTTCAGTTTTAAGGAGTATGCTTTGAGAGAAGTAATAAGTATTTGGAAAAGTGAAGAAGTAAGTAAGAAAAGAAGATAGAATTTAGTTTAAGGAGTATGCTTTGAGAAGTAATAAGTATTTAGAAAAGTGAAGAAGTAAAGCAAGAAAAGAATATCTAATGATAAGTATTCGTAGCAAGCATATAAATAAAAGTTAGAATCTCCAAAATGTCAGTAATAATTTCACAATTACGAATAAGTATTCGTTTTGTCAAAATATGCTTGTAGATGAAAGTTAGACTAAAGAAAAGTGAAGAAGTAAAGTAAGAAAAGAAGATAGAATTTAGTTTTAAGGAGTATGCTTTGAGAAGAAGTAAGAAAAGTGAAGTATTTAATGATAAGTATTCGTAGCAAGCATATAAATAAAAGTTAGAATCTCCCAAAATGTCAGTAATAATTTCACAATTACGAATAAGTATTCGGTTTGTCATATGCTAATGATAGACTAAAGAAAAGTGAAGAAGTAAAGTCGAAAAGAAGATAGCAAAGCAGAAGTATAAATAGAAAAGGAAAGAAGTAAAGCAAGAAAAGAATATAGATATATTCTCCATATAAATAAAAGTCAAAATGTAATAATTTCACAATTACGAATAAGTATTCGGTTTTGTCAAAATATGCTTGTAGATGAAAGTTAGACTAAAGAAAAGTGAAGAAGTAAAGTAAGAAAAGAAGATAGAATTTCAGTTTTAAGGAGTATGCTTTGAGAAGTAATAAGTATTTAGAAAAGTGAAGAAGTAAAGCAAGAAAAGAATATCTAATGATAAGTATTCGTAGCAAGCATATAAATAAAAGTTAGAATCTCCAAAATGTCAGTAATAATTTCACAATTACGAATAAGTATTCGGTTTGTCAAAATATGCTTGTAGATGAAAGTTAGACTAAAGAAAAGTGAAGAAGTAAAGTAAGAAAAGAAGATAGAATTTCAGTTTTAAGGAGTATGCTTTGAGAAGTAATAAGTATTTAGAAAAGTGAAGAAGTAAAGCAAGAAAAGAATATCTAATGATAAGTATTCGTAGCAAGCATATAAATAAAAGTTAGTCAATCTCCAAAATGTCAAAGAAAAGTAATAATTAGAATCACAATTACGAATAAAATAAAAAGTATTCGTCAGTAATAATTTCACAATTACGAATAAGTATTCAAAATATGCTTGTAGATGAAAGTTAGACTAAAGAAAATGAAGAAGTAAAGTAAGAAAAGAAGATAGAATTTCAGTTTTAAGGAGTATGCTTTGAGAAGTAATAAGTATTTAGAAAAGTGAAGAAGTAAAGCAAGAAAAGAATATCTAATGATAAGTATTCGTAGCAAGCATATAAATAAAAGTTAGAATCTCCAAAATGTCAGTAATAATTTCACAATTACGAATAAGTATTCGGTTTGTCAAAATATGCTTGTAGATGAAAGTTAGACTAAAGAAAAGTGAAGAAGTAAAGTAAGAAAAGAAGATAGAATTTCAGTTTTAAGGAGTATGCTTTGAGAAGTAATAAGTATTTAGAAAAGTGAAGAAGTAAAGCAAGAAAAGAATATCTAATGATAAGTATTCGTAGCAAGCATATAAATAAAAGTTAGAATCTCCAAAATGTCAGTAATAATTTCACAATTACGAATAAGTATTCGGTTTGTCAAAATATGCTTGTAGATGAAAGTTAGACTAAAGAAAAGTGAAGAAGTAAAGTAAGAAAAGAAGATAGAATTTAGTTTTAAGGAGTATGCTTTGAGAAGTAATAAGTATTTAGAAAAGTGAAGAAGTAAAGCAAGAAAAGAATATCTAATGATAAGTATTCGTAGCAAGCATATAAATAAAAGTTAGAATCTCCAAAATGTCAGTAATAATTTCACAATTACGAATAAGTATTCGGTTTGTCAAAATATGCTTGTAGATGAAAGTTAGACTAAAGAAAAGTGAAGAAGTAAAGTAAGAAAAGAAGATAGAATTTAGTTTTAAGGAGTATGCTTTGAGAAGTAATAAGTATTTAGAAAAGTGAAGAAGTAAAGCAAGAAAAGAATATCTAATGATAAGTATTCGTAGCAAGCATATAAATAAAAGTTAGAATCTCCAAAATGTCAGTAATAAGTTTCACAATTACGAATAAGTATTCGTTTGTCAAAATATGCTTGTAGATGAAAGTTAGACTAAAGAAAAGTGAAGAAGTAAAGTAAGAAAAGAAGATAGAATTTCAGTTTTAAGGAGTATGCTTTGAGAAGTAATAAGTATTTAGAAAAGTGAAGAAGTAAAGTAAGAAAAGAATATCTAATGATAAGTATTCGTAGCAAGCATATAAATAAAAGTTAGAATCTCCAAAATGTCAGTAATAATTTCACAATTACGAATAAGTATTCGGTTTGTCAAAATATGCTTGTAGATGAAAGTTAGACTAAAGAAAAGTGAAGAAGTAAAGTAAGAAAAGAAGATAGAATTTCAGTTTTAAGGAGTATGCTTTGAGAAGTAATAAGTATTTAGAAAAGTGAAGAAGTAAAGCAAGAAAAGAATATCTAATGATAAGTATTCGTAGCAAGCATATAAATAAAAGTTAGAATCTCCAAAATGTCAGTAATAATTTCACAATTACGAATAAGTATTCGGTTTGTCAAAATATGCTTGTAGATGAAAGTTAGACTAAAGAAAAGTGAAGAAGTAAAGTAAGAAAAGAAGATAGAATTTCAGTTTTAAGGAGTATGCTTTGAGAAGTAATAAGTATTTAGAAAAGTGAAGAAGTAAAGCAAGAAAAGAATATCTAATGATAAGTATTCGTAGCAAGCATATAAATAAAAGTTAGAATCTCCAAAATGTCAGTAATAATTTCACAATTACGAATAAGTATTCGGTTTGTCAAAATATGCTTGTAGATGAAAGTTAGACTAAAGAAAAGTGAAGAAGTAAAGTAAGAAAAGAAGATAGAATTCAGTTTTAAGGAGTATGCTTTGAGAAGTAATAAGTATTAGAAAAGTGAAGAAGTAAAGCAAGAAAAGAATATCTAATGATAAGTATTCGTAGCAAGCATATAAATAAAAGTTAGAATCTCCAAAATGTCAGTAATAATTTCACAATTACGAATAAGTATTCGGTTTGTCAAAATATGCTTGTAGATGAAAGTTAGACTAAAGAAAAGTGAAGAAGTAAAGTAAGAAAAGAAGATAGAATTTCAGTTTTAAGGAGTATGCTTTGAGAAGTAATAAGTATTTAGAAAAGTGAAGAAGTAAAGCAAGAAAAGAATATCTAATGATAAGTATTCGTAGCAAGCATATAAATAAAAGTTAGAATCTCCAAAATGTCAGTAATAATTTCACAATTACGAATAAGTATTCGGTTTGTCAAAATATGCTTGTAGATGAAAGTTAGACTAAAGAAAAGTGAAGAAGTAAAGTAAGAAAAGAAGATAGAATTTCAGTTTTAAGGAGTATGCTTTGAGAAGTAATAAGTATTTAGAAAAGTGAAGAAGTAAAGCAAGAAAAGAATATCTAATGATAAGTATTCGTAGCAAGCATATAAATAAAAGTTAGAATCTCCAAAATGTCAGTAATAATTTCACAATTACGAATAAGTATTCGGTTTGTCAAAATATGCTTGTAGATGAAAGTTAGACTAAAGAAAAGTGAAGAAGTAAAGTAAGAAAAGAAGATAGAATTTAGTTTTAAGGAGTATGCTTTGAGAAGTAATAAGTATTTAGAAAAGTGAAGAAGTAAAGCAAGAAAAGAATATCTAATGATAAGTATTCGTAGCAAGCATATAAATAAAAGTTAGAATCTCCAAAATGTCAGTAATAATTTCACAATTACGAATAAGTATTCGTTTTGTCAAAATATGCTTGTAGATGAAAGTTAGACTAAAGAAAAGTGAAGAAGTAAAGTAAGAAAAGAAGATAGAATTTCAGTTTTAAGGAGTATGCTTTGAGAAGTAATAAGTATTTAGAAAAGTGAAGAAGTAAAGCAAGAAAAGAATATCTAATGATAAGTATTCGTACAAGCATATAAATAAAAGTTAGAATCTCCAAAATGTCAGTAATAATTTCACAATTACGAATAAGTATTCGTTTTGTCAAAATATGCTTGTAGATGAAAGTTAGACTAAAGAAAAGTGAAGAAGTAAAGTAAGAAAAGAAGATAGAATTTAGTTTTAAGGAGTATGCTTTGAGAAGTAATAAGTATTTAGAAAAGTGAAGAAGTAAAGCAAGAAAAGAATATCTAATGATAAGTATTCGTAGCAAGCATATAAATAAAAGTTAGAATCTCCAAAATGTCAGTAATAATTTCACAATTACGAATAAGTATTCGTTTGTCAAAATATGCTTGTAGATGAAAGTTAGACTAAAGAAAAGTGAAGAAGTAAAGTAAGAAAAGAAGATAGAATTTCAGTTTTAAGGAGTATGCTTTGAGAAGTAATAAGTATTTAGAAAAGTGAAGAAGTAAAGCAAGAAAAGAATATCTAATGATAAGTATTCGTAGCAAGCATATAAATAAAAGTTAGAATCTCCAAAATGTCAGTAATAATTTCACAATTACGAATAAGTATTCGGTTTGTCAAAATATGCTTGTAGATGAAAGTTAGACTAAAGAAAAGTGAAGAAGTAAAGTAAGAAAAGAAGATAGAATTTCAGTTTTAAGGAGTATGCTTTGAGAAGTAATAAGTATTTAGAAAAGTGAAGAAGTAAAGCAAGAAAAGAATATCTAATGATAAGTATTCGTAGCAAGCATATAAATAAAAGTTAGAATCTCCAAAATGTCAGTAATAATTTCACAATTACGAATAAGTATTCGTTTGTCAAAATATGCTTGTAGATGAAAGTTAGACTAAAGAAAAGTGAAGAAGTAAAGTAAGAAAAGAAGATAGAATTTAGTTTTAAGGAGTATGCTTTGAGAAGTAATAAGTATTTAGAAAAGTGAAGAAGTAAAGCAAGAAAAGAATATCTAATGATAAGTATTCGTAGCAAGCATATAAATAAAAGTTAGAATCTCCAAAATGTCAGTAATAATTTCACAATTACAATAAGTATTCGGTTTGTCAAAATATGCTTGTAGATGAAAGTTAGACTAAAGAAAAGTGAAGAAGTAAAGTAAGAAAAGAAGATAGAATTTCAGTTTTAAGGAGTATGCTTTGAGAAGTAATAAGTATTTAGAAAAGTGAAGAAGTAAAGCAAGAAAAGAATATCTAATGATAAGTATTCGTAGCAAGCATATAAATAAAAGTTAGAATCTCCAAAATGTCAGTAATAATTTCACAATTACGAATAAGTATTCGGTTTGTCAAAATATGCTTGTAGATGAAAGTTAGACTAAAGAAAAGTGAAGAAGTAAAGTAAGAAAAGAAGATAGAATTTAGTTTTAAGGAGTATGCTTTGAGAAGTAATAAGTATTTAGAAAAGTGAAGAAGTAAAGCAAGAAAAGAATATCTAATGATAAGTATTCGTAGCAAGCATATAAATAAAAAGTTAGAATCTCCAAAATGTCAGTAATAATTCACAATTACGAATAGTATTCGTTTGTCAAAATATGCTTGTAGATGAAAGTTAGACTAAAGAAAAGTGAAGAAGTAAAGTAAGAAGAGAAGATAGAATTTCAGTTTTAAGGGAGTATGCTTTGAGAAGTATTAAGTAATTAGAAAAGTGAAGAAGTAAAGTAAGAAAAGAATATCTAATGATAAGTTTTCGTAGCAAGCACTAAAATATAAGTTAGAATATCCAAAATGTTAGTAATAATATAATAATTACGAATCTGTATTCGGTTTGTCAAGATATGCTTGTAGATGAAAGTTAACCTATAGAAAAGTGAAGAAGTAAAGTAAGAAAAGAAGATAGAATTTCAGTTTTAAGGAGTATGCTTTGAGAAGTATTAAGTAATTAGAAAAGTGAAGAAGTAAAGCAAGAAAAGAATATCTAATGATAAGTATTCGTAGCAAGCATATAAATAAAAGTTAGAATCTCCAAAATGTCAGTAATAATTTCACAATTACGAATAAGTATTCGGTTTGTCAAAATATGCTTGTAGATGAAAGTTAGACTAAAGAAAAGTGAAGAAGTAAAGTAAGAAAAGAAGATAGAATTTCAGTTTTAAGGAGTATGCTTTGAGAAGTAATAAGTATTTAGAAAAGTGAAGAAGTAAAGCAAGAAAAGAATATCTAATGATAAGTATTCGTAGCAAGCATATAAATAAAAGTTAGAATCTCCAAAATGTCAGTAATAATTTCACAATTACGAATAAGTATTCGGTTTGTCAAAATATGCTTGTAGATGAAAGTTAGACTAAAGAAAAGTGAAGAAGTAAAGTAAGAAAAGAAGATAGAATTTCAGTTTTAAGGAGTATGCTTTGAGAAGTAATAAGTATTTAGAAAAGTGAAGAAGTAAAGTAAGAAAAGAATATCTAATGATAAGTATTCGTAGCAAGCATATAAATAAAAGTTAGAATCTCCAAAATGTCAGTAATAATTTCACAATTACGAATAAGTATTCGGTTTGTCAAAATATGCTTGTAGATGAAAGTTAGACTAAAGAAAAGTGAAGAAGTAAAGTAAGAAAAGAAGATAGAATTTCAGTTTTAAGGAGTATGCTTTGAGAAGTATTAAGTAATTAGAAAAGTGAAGAAGTAAAGTAAGAAAAGAATATCTAATGATAAGTTTTCGTAGCAAGCACTAAAATATAAGTTAGAATATCCAAAATGTTAGTAATAATATAATAATTACGAATCTGTATTCGGTTTGTCAAAATATGCTTGTAGATGAAAGTTAACCTATAGAAAAGTGAAGAAGTAAAGTAAGAAAAGAAGATAGAATTTCAGTTTTAAGGAGTATGCTTTGAGAAGTAATAAGTATTTAGAAAAGTGAAGAAGTGAAGTAAGAAAAGAAGATAGAATTTCAGTTTTAAGGAGTATGCTTTGAGAAGTAATAAGTATTTAGAAAAGTGAAGAAGTAAAGTAAGAAAAGAATATCTAATGATAAGTTTTCGTAGCAAGCACTAAAATATAAGTTAGAATATCCAAAATGTTAGTAATAATATAATAATTACGAATCTGTATTCGGTTTGTCAAGATATGCTTGTAGATGAAAGTTAGCCTAAAGAAAAGTGTATAAGTAAAGTAAGAAAAGAAGATAGAATTTCAGTTTTAAGGAGTATGCTTTGAGAAGTAATAAGTATTTAGAAAAGTGAAGAAGTGAAGTAAGAAAAGAAGATAGAATTTCAGTTTTAAGGAGTATGCTTTGAGAAGTAATAAGTATTTAGAAAAGTGAAGAAGTAAAGTAAGAAAAGAATATCTAATGATAAGTTTTCGTAGCAAGCACTAAAATATAAGTTAGAATATCCAAAATGTTAGTAATAATATAATAATTACGAATCTGTATTCGGTTTGTCAAAATATGCTTGTAGATGAAAGTTAACCTATAGAAAAGTGAAGAAGTAAAGTAAGAAAAGAAGATAGAATTTCAGTTTTAAGGAGTATGCTTTGAGAAGTAATAAGTATTTAGAAAAGTGAAGAAGTGAAGTAAGAAAAGAAGATAGAATTTCAGTTTTAAGGAGTATGCTTTGAGAAGTAATAAGTATTTAGAAAAGTGAAGAAGTAAAGTAAGAAAAGAATATCTAATGATAAGTTTTCGTAGCAAGCACTAAAATATAAGTTAGAATATCCAAAATGTTAGTAATAATATAATAATTACGAATCTGTATTCGGTTTGTCAAGATATGCTTGTAGATGAAAGTTAGCCTAAAGAAAAGTGTATAAGTAAAGTAAGAAAAGAAGATAGAATTTCAGTTTTAAGGAGTATGCTTTGAGAAGTAATAAGTATTTCTAAAAGTGAAGAAGTAAAGTAAGAAGAGAAGATAGAATTTCAGTTTTAAGGAGTATGCTTTGAGAAGTATTAAGTAATTAGAAAAGTGAAGAAGTAAAGTAAGAAAAGAATATCTAATGATAAGTTTTCGTAGCAAGCACTAAAATATAAGTTAGAATATCCAAAATGTTAGTAATAATATAATAATTACGAATCTGTATTCGGTTTGTCAAGATATGCTTGTAGATGAAAGTTAACCTATAGAAAAGTGAAGAAGTAAAGTAAGAAAAGAAGATAGAATTTCAGTTTTAAGGAGTATGCTTTGAGAAGTATTAAGTAATTAGAAAAGTGAAGAAGTAAAGCAAGAAAAGAATATCTAATGATAAGTATTCGTAGCAAGCATATAAATAAAAGTTAGAATCTCCAAAATGTCAGTAATAATTTCACAATTACGAATAAGTATTCGGTTTGTCAAAATATGCTTGTAGATGAAAGTTAGACTAAAGAAAAGTGAAGAAGTAAAGTAAGAAAAGAAGATAGAATTTCAGTTTTAAGGAGTATGCTTTGAGAAGTAATAAGTATTTAGAAAAGTGAAGAAGTAAAGCAAGAAAAGAATATCTAATGATAAGTATTCGTAGCAAGCATATAAATAAAAGTTAGAATCTCCAAAATGTCAGTAATAATTTCACAATTACGAATAAGTATTCGGTTTGTCAAAATATGCTTGTAGATGAAAGTTAGACTAAAGAAAAGTGAAGAAGTAAAGTAAGAAAAGAAGATAGAATTTCAGTTTTAAGGAGTATGCTTTGAGAAGTAATAAGTATTTAGAAAAGTGAAGAAGTAAAGTAAGAAAAGAATATCTAATGATAAGTATTCGTAGCAAGCATATAAATAAAAGTTAGAATCTCCAAAATGTCAGTAATAATTTCACAATTACGAATAAGTATTCGGTTTGTCAAAATATGCTTGTAGATGAAAGTTAGACTAAAGAAAAGTGAAGAAGTAAAGTAAGAAAAGAAGATAGAATTTCAGTTTTAAGGAGTATGCTTTGAGAAGTATTAAGTAATTAGAAAAGTGAAGAAGTAAAGTAAGAAAAGAATATCTAATGATAAGTTTTCGTAGCAAGCACTAAAATATAAGTTAGAATATCCAAAATGTTAGTAATAATATAATAATTACGAATCTGTATTCGGTTTGTCAAAATATGCTTGTAGATGAAAGTTAACCTATAGAAAAGTGAAGAAGTAAAGTAAGAAAAGAAGATAGAATTTCAGTTTTAAGGAGTATGCTTTGAGAAGTAATAAGTATTTAGAAAAGTGAAGAAGTGAAGTAAGAAAAGAAGATAGAATTTCAGTTTTAAGGAGTATGCTTTGAGAAGTAATAAGTATTTAGAAAAGTGAAGAAGTAAAGTAAGAAAAGAATATCTAATGATAAGTTTTCGTAGCAAGCACTAAAATATAAGTTAGAATATCCAAAATGTTAGTAATAATATAATAATTACGAATCTGTATTCGGTTTGTCAAGATATGCTTGTAGATGAAAGTTAGCCTAAAGAAAAGTGTATAAGTAAAGTAAGAAAAGAAGATAGAATTTCAGTTTTAAGGAGTATGCTTTGAGAAGTAATAAGTATTTAGAAAAGTGAAGAAGTGAAGTAAGAAAAGAAGATAGAATTTCAGTTTTAAGGAGTATGCTTTGAGAAGTAATACTTATTACTTCTCAAAGCATACTCCTTAAAACTGAAATTCTATCTTCTTTTCTTACTTTCCTTCTTCACTTTTCTAAATACTTATTACTTCTCAAAGCATACTCCTTAAAACTGAAATTCTATCTTCTTTCTTACTTTACTTCTTCACTTTTCTTTAGTCTAACTTTCATCTACAAGCATATTTTGACAAACCGAATACTTATTCGTAATTGTGAAATTATTACTGACATTTTGGAGATTCTAACTTTTATTTATATGCTTGCTACGAATACTTATCATTAGATATTCTTTTCTTGCTTTACTTCTTCACTTTTCTAAATACTTATTACTTCTCAAAGCATACTCCTTAAAACTAAATTCTATCTTCTTTTCTTACTTTACTTCTTCACTTTTCTTTAGTCTAACTTTCATCTACAAGCATATTTTGACAAAACGAATACTTATTCGTAATTGTGAAATTATTACTGACATTTTGGAGATTCTAACTTTTATTTATATGCTTGCTACGAATACTTATCATTAGATATTCTTTTCTTGCTTTACTTCTTCACTTTTCTAAATACGTTATTACTTCTCAAAGCATACTCCTTAAAACTAAATTCTATCTTCTTTTCTTACTTTACTTCTTCACTTTTCTTTAGTCTAACTTCATCTACAAGCATATTTTGACAAACCGAATACTTATTCGTAATTGTGAAATTATTACTGACATTTTGGAGATTCTAACTTTTATTTATATGCTTGCTACGAATACTTATCATTAGATATTCTTTTCTTACTTACTTCTTCACTTTTCTAAATACTTATTACTTCTCAAAGCATACTCCTTAAAACTGAAATTCTATCTTCTTTCTTACTTTACTTCTTCACTTTCTTTAGTCTAACTTTCATCTACAAGCATATTTTGACAAACCGAATACTTATTCGTAATTGTGAAATTATTACTGACATTTTGGAGATTCTAACTTTTATTTATATGCTTGCTACGAATACTTATCATTAGATATTCTTTTCTTGCTTTACTTCTTCACTTTTCTAAATACTTATTACTTCTCAAAGCATACTCCTTAGAAACTGAAATTCTATCTTCTTTTCTTACTTTACTTCTTCACTTTTCTTTAGTCTAACTTTCATCTACAAGCATATTTTGACAAACCGAATACTTATTCGTAATTGTGAAATTATTACTGACATTTTGGAGATTCTAACTTTTATTTATATGCTTGCTACGAATACTTATCATTAGATATTCTTTTCTTACTTTACTTCTTCACTTTTCTAAATACTTATTACTTCTCAAAGCATACTCCTTAAAACTGAAATTCTATCTTCTTTTCTTACTTTACTTCTTCACTTTTCTTTAGTCTAACTTTCATCTACAAG
Organism: Loxodes magnus; assembly: GCA_946699065.1. NCBI lineage: Eukaryota > Ciliophora > Karyorelictea > Loxodida > Loxodidae > Loxodes > Loxodes magnus. Next base: position 7,345 of record CAMPDV010002500.1, on the reverse strand, counting down.
CATATTTTGACAAAACGAATACTTATTCGTAATTGTGAAATTATTACTGACATTTGGAGATTCTAACTTTTATTTATATGCTTGCTACGAATACTTATCATTAGATATTCTTTTCTTGCTGTTACTTCTTCACTTTTCTAAATACTTATTACTTCTCAAAGCATACTCCTTAAAACTGAAATTCTATCTTCTTTTCTTACTTTACTTCTTCACTTTTCTTTAGTCTAACTTTCATCTACAAGCATATTTTGACAAACCGAATACTTATTCGTAATTGTGAAATTATTACTGACATTTGGAGATTCTAACTTTTATTTATATGCTTGCTACGAATACTTATCATTAGATATTCTTTTCTTGCTTTACTTCTTCACTTTTCTAAATACTTATTACTTCTCAAAGCATACTCCTTAAAACTGAAATTCTATCTTCTTTTCTTACTTTACTTCTTCACTTTTCTTTAGTCTAACTTTCATCTACAAGCATATTTTGACAAACCGAATACTTATTCGTAATTGTGAAATTATTACTGACATTTTGGAGATTCTAACTTTTATTTATATGCTTGCTACGAATACTTATCATTAGATATTCTTTTCTTGCTTTACTTCTTCACTTTTCTAAATACTTATTACTTCTCAAAGCATACTCCTTAAAACTGAAATTCTATCTTCTTTTCTTACTTTACTTCTTCACTTTCTTTAGTCTAACTTTCATCTACAAGCATATTTTGACAAACCGAATACTTATTCGTAATTGTGAAATTATTACTGACATTTTGGGAGATTCTAACTTTTATTTATATGCTTGCTACGAATACTTATCATTAGATATTCTTTTCTTACTTTACTTCTTCACTTTTCTAAATACTTATTACTTCTCAAAGCATACTCCTTAAAACTGAAATTCTATCTTCTTTCTTACTTTACTTCTTCACTTTTCTTTAGTCTAACTTTCATCTACAAGCATATTTTGACAAAACGAATACTTATTCGTAATTGTGAAATTATTACTGACATTTTGGAGATTCTAACTTTTATTTATATGCTTGCTACGAATACTTATCATTAGATATTCTTTTCTTGCTTTACTTCTTCACTTTCTAAATACTTATTACTTCTCAAAGCATACTCCTTAAAACTAAATTCTATCTTCTTTTCTTACTTTACTTCTTCACTTTTCTTTAGTCTAACTTTCATCTACAAGCATATTTTGACAAACCGAATACTTATTCGTAATTGTGAAATTATTACTGACATTTTGGAGATTCTAACTTTTATTTATATGCTTGCTACGAATACTTATCATTAGATATTCTTTTCTTGCTTTACTTCTTCACTTTTCTAAATACTTATTACTTCTCAAAGCATACTCCTTAAAACTGAAATTCTATCTTCTTTTCTTACTTTACTTCTTCACTTTTCTTTAGTCTAACTTTCATCTACAAGCATATTTTGACAAACCGAATACTTATTCGTAATTGTGAAATTATTACTGACATTTTGGAGATTCTAACTTTTATTTATATGCTTGCTACGAATACTTATCATTAGATATTCTTTTCTTGCTTTACTTCTTCACTTTTCTAAATACTTATTACTTCTCAAAGCATACTCCTTAAAACTGAAATTCTATCTTCTTTCTTACTTTACTTCTTCACTTTTCTTAGTCTAACTTTCATCTACAAGCATATTTTGACAAACCGAATACTTATTCGTAATTGTGAAATTATTACTGACATTTTGGAGATTCTAACTTTTATTTATATGCTTGCTACGAATACTTATCATTAGATATTCTTTTCTTGCTTTACTTCTTCACTTTTCTAAATACTTATTACTTCTCAAAGCATACTCCTTAAAACTGAAATTCTATCTTCTTTTCTTACTTTACTTCTTCACTTTTCTTTAGTCTAACTTTCATCTACAAGCATATTTTGACAAACCGAATACTTATTCGTAATTGTGAAATTATTACTGACATTTTGGAGATTCTAACTTTTAGTTATATGCTTGCTACGAATACTTATCATTAGATATTCTTTTCTTACTTTACTTCTTCACTTTTCTAAATACTTATTACTTCTCAAAGCATACTCCTTAAAACTGAAATTCTATCTTCTTTTCTTACTTTACTTCTTCACTTTTCTTTAGTCTAACTTTCATCTACAAGCATATTTTGACAAAACGAATACTTATTCGTAATTGTGAAATTATTACTGACATTTGGAGATTCTAACTTTTATTTATTGCTTGCTACGAATACTTATCATTAGATATTCTTTTCTTGCTTACTTCTTCACTTTTCTAAATACTTATTACTTCTCAAAGCATACTCCTTAAAACTAAATTCTATCTTCTTTTCTTACTTTACTTCTTCACTTTTCTTTAGTCTAACTTTCATCTACAAGCATATTTTGACAAACCGAATACTTATTCGTAATTGTGAAATTATTACTGACATTTTGGAGATTCTAACTTTTATTTATATGCTTGCTACGAATACTTATCATTAGATATTCTTTTCTTGCTTTACTTCTTCACTTTTCTAAATACTTATTACTTCTCAAAGCATACTCCTTAAAACTGAAATTCTATCTTCTTTTCTTACTTTACTTCTTCACTTTTCTTTAGTCTAACTTTCATCTACAAGCATATTTTGACAAACCGAATACTTATTCGTAATTGTGAAATTATTACTGACATTTTGGAGATTCTAACTTTTATTTATATGCTTGCTACGAATACTTATCATTAGATATTCTTTTCTTGCTTTACTTCTTCACTTTTCTAAATACTTATTACTTCTCAAAGCATACTCCTTAAAACTAAATTCTATCTTCTTTTCTTACTTTACTTCTTCACTTTTCTTTAGTCTAACTTTCATCTACAAGCATATTTTGACAAAACGAATACTTATTCGTAATTGTGAAATTATTACTGACATTTTGGAGATTCTAACTTTTATTTATATGCTTGCTACGAATACTTATCATTAGATATTCTTTTCTTGCTTTACTTCTTCACTTTTCTAAATACTTATTACTTCTCAAAGCATACTCCTTAAAACTGAAATTCTATCTTCTTTCTTACTTTACTTCTTCACTTTTCTTTAGTCTAACTTTCATCTACAAGCATATTTGACAAACCGAATACTTATTCGTAATTGTGAAATTATTACTGACATTTTGGAGATTCTAACTTTTATTTATATGCTTGCTACGAATACTTATCATTAGATATTCTTTTCTTGCTTTACTTCTTCACTTTTCTAAATACTTATTACTTCTCAAAGCATACTCCTTAAAACTGAAATTCTATCTTCTTTTCTTACTTTACTTCTTCACTTTTCTTTAGTCTAACTTTCATCTACAAGCATATTTGACAAACCGAATACTTATTCGTAATTGTGAAATTATTACTGACATTTTGGGAGATTCTAACTTTTATTTATATGCTTGCTACGATACTTATCATTAGATATTCTTTTCTGCTTTACTTCTTCACTTTTCTAAATACTTATTACTTCTCAAAGCATACTCCTTAAAACTAAATTCTATCTTCTTTCTTACTTTACTTCTTCACTTTTCTTTAGTCTAACGTTCATCTACAAGCATATTTGACAAACCGAATACTTATTCGTAATTGTGAAATTATTACTGACATTTTGGAGATTCTAACTTTTATTTATATGCTTGCTACGAATACTTATCATTAGATATTCTTTTCTTACTTTACTTCTTCACTTTTCTAAATACTTATTACTTCTCAAAGCATACTCCTTAAAACTGAAATTCTATCTTCTTTTCTTACTTTACTTCTTCACTTTTCTTTAGTCTAACTTTCATCTACAAGCATATTTTGACAAAACGAATACTTATTCGTAATTGTGAAATTATTACTGACATTTTGGAGATTCTAACTTTTATTTATATGCTTGCTACGAAGACTTATCATTAGATATTCTTTTCTTGCTTTACTTCTTCACTTTTCTAAATACTTATTACTTCTCAAAGCATACTCCTTAAAACTAAATTCTATCTTCTTTCTTACTTTACTTCTTCACTTTTCTTTAGTCTAACTTTCATCTACAAGCATATTTTGACAAACCGAATACTTATTCGTAATTGTGAAATTATTACTGACATTTTGGAGATTCTAACTTTTATTTATATGCTTGCTACGAATACTTATCATTAGATATTCTTTTCTTGCTTTACTTCTTCACTTTCTAAATACTTATTACTTCTCAAAGCATACTCCTTAAAACTGAAATTCTATCTTCTTTTCTTACTTTACTTCTTCACTTTTCTTTAGTCTAACTTCATCTACAAGCATATTTTGACAAACCGAATACTTATTCGTAATTGTGAAATTATTACTGACATTTTGGGAGATTCTAACTTTTATTTATATGCTTGCTACGAATACTTATCATTAGATATTCTTTTCTTGCTTTACTTCTTCACTTTTCTAAATACTTATTACTTCTCAAAGCATACTCCTTAAAACTAAATTCTATCTTCTTTTCTTACTTTACTTCTTCACTTTTCTTTAGTCTAACTTCATCTACAAGCATATTTTGACAAAACGAATACTTATTCGTAATTGTGAAATTATTACTGACATTTTGGAGATTCTAACTTTTATTTATATGCTTGCTACGAATACTTATCATTAATATTCTTTTCTTGCTTTACTTCTTCACTTTTCTAAATACTTATTACTTCTCAAAGCATACTCCTTAAAACTGAAATTCTATCTTCTTTTCTTACTTTACTTCTTCACTTTTCTTAGTCTAACTTTCATCTACAAGCATATTTTGACAAACCGAATACTTATTCGTAATTGTGAAATTATTACTGGACATTTGGAGATTCTAACTTTTATTTATATGCTTGCTACGAATACTTATCATTAGATATTCTTTTCTTGCTTTACTTCTTCACTTTCTAAATACTTATTACTTCTCAAAGCATACTCCTTAAAACTGAAATTCTATCTTCTTTTCTTACTTTACTTCTTCACTTTTCTTTAGTCTAACTTTCATCTACAAGCATATTTTGACAAACCGAATACTTATTCGTAATTGTGAAATTATTACTGACATTTGGAGATTCTAACTTTTATTTATATGCTTGCTACGAATACTTATCATTAGATATTCTTTCTTGCTTTACTTCTTCACTTTTCTAAATACTTATTACTTCTCAAAGCATACTCCTTAAAACTGAAATTCTATCTTCTTTTCTTACTTTACTTCTTCACTTTTCTTTAGTCTAACTTTCATCTACAAGCATATTTTGACAAACCGAATACTTATTCGTAATTGTGAAATTATTACTGACATTTTGGAGATTCTAACTTTTATTTATATGCTTGCTACGAATACTTATCATTAATATTCTTTTCTTGACTTTACTTCTTCACTTTTCTAAATACTTATTACTTCTCAAAGCATACTCCTTAAAACTGAAATTCTATCTTCTTTTCTTACTTTACTTCTTCACTTTTCTTTAGTCTAACTTTCATCTACAAGCATATTTTGGACAAAACGAATACTTATTCGTAATTGTGAAATTATTACTGACATTTTGGAGATTCTAACTTTATTATATGCTTGCTACGAATACTTATCATTAGATATTCTTTTCTTGCTTTACTTCTTCACTTTTCTAAATACTTATTACTTCTCAAAGCATACTCCTTAAAACTGAAATTCTATCTTCTTTTCTTACTTTACTTCTTCACTTTTCTTTAGTCTAACTTTCATCTACAAGCATAGTTTGACAAACCGAATACTTATTCGTAATTGTGAAATTATTACTGACATTTTGGAGATTCTAACTTTTATTTATATGCTTGCTACGAATACTTATCATTAGATATTCTTTCTTGCTTTACTTCTTCACTTTTCTAAATACTTATTACTTCTCAAAGCATACTCCTTAAAACTAAATTCTATCTTCTTTCTTACTTTACTTCTTCACTTTTCTTTAGTCTAACTTTCATCTACAAGCATATTTTGACAAACCGAATACTTATTCGTAATTGTGAAATTATTACTGACATTTTGGAGATTCTAACTTTTATTTATATGCTTGCTACGAATACTTATCATTAGATATTCTTTTCTTGCTTTACTTCTTCACTTTTCTAAATACTTATTACTTCTCAAAGCATACTCCTTAAAACTGAAATTCTATCTTCTTTTCTTACTTTACTTCTTCACTTTTCTTTAGTCTAACTTCATCTACAAGCATATTTTGACAAACCGAATACTTATTCGTAATTGTGAAATTATTACTGACATTTTGGAGATTCTAACTTTTATTTATATGCTTGCTACGAATACTTATCATTAGATATTCTTTTCTTGCTTTACTTCTTCACTTTTCTAAATACTTATTACTTCTCAAAGCATACTCCTTAAAACTGAAATTCTATCTTCTTTTCTTACTTTACTTGCTTCACTTTTCTTTAGTCTAACTTTCATCTACAAGCATATTTTGACAAACCGAATACTTATTCGTAATTGTGAAATTATTACTGACAGTTTGGAGATTCTAACTTTTATTTATATGCTTGCTACGAATACTTATCATTAGATATTCTTTTCTTGCTTTACTTCTTCACTTTTCTAAATACTTATTACTTCTCAAAGCATACTCCTTAAAACTGAAATTCTATCTTCTTTTCTTACTTTACTTCTTCACTTTTCTTTAGTCTAACTTTCATCTACAAGCATATTTTGACAAACCGAATACTTATTCGTAATTGGTGAAATTATTACTGACATTTTGGAGATTCTAACTTTTATTTATATGCTTGCTACGAATACTTATCATTAGATATTCTTGTTCTTACTTTACTTCTTCACTTTTCTAAATACTTATTACTTCTCAAAGCATACTCCTTAAAACTGAAATTCTATCTTCTTTTCTTACTTTACTTCTTCACTTTTCTTAGTCTAACTTTCATCTACAAGCATATTTGACAAAACGAATACTTATTCGTAGTTGTGAAATTATTACTGACATTTTGGAGATTCTAACTTTTATTTATATGCTTGCTACGAATACTTATCATTAGATATTCTTTTCTTGCTTTACTTCTTCACTTTTCTAAATACTTATTACTTCTCAAAGCATACTCCTTAAAACTAAATTCTATCTTCTTTTCTTACTTTACTTCTTCACTTTTCTTTAGTCTAACTTTCATCTACAAGCATATTTGACAAACCGAATACTTATTCGTATTGTGAAATTATTACTGACATTTTGGAGATTCTAACTTTTATTTATATGCTTGCTACGAATACTTATCATTAGATATTCTTTTCTTGC